>JAFMOC010000070.1:1305000-1452500 GCA_019802505.1 Corydoras sp. C115
GCACAATCTTTTATTTGATCAACTTGTTTGTTCAATCCACCCTCTCCACTCCACTCCACACCCAGCCCTGTGATGTGTTTTCTTCTTTTAATTCTTTACATTAAATAAGAATGCATAATGGAAGGTGTGTCCCAATTCATGTTGGTTAGTAGGCTTTATGCTGCATTGAAGACCATAATCCTGTTTCTAAGTACTTCTGGTATCCCTAAGTATAGTGAAACCGTTTCTCTTTGTTGTTCTAGTCTCTGCAATCTGCCATGCAAACTGAACTCACTCTTCTAAGGATAATAACCTTTGGAAAAATATGTGACTTTAAGGCACCATGGTAATGTCCCCCCAGTTCACTGTTTGTCTTTGCTCATTCTCAGGGCTCTGCCAACCTAAAGTGTTTACACGTTAAAGGGTGAAAGCTTTGTAAAGATTTATCCAAAACCCTGACAGGTCAAGAGCATTCCAACATTCCTATGTCCAACACACAAGTACAGACGCCTGGTAACAGCAGCCTGCCATGCACCTCAGCACAGTAATGAAGAAAACCTCGCTTTGAAATGCAGCTTTTCGGCAGATGCCTATTCCTGCAGCTGAAATCTTACAGATTTAGAATCATACATGGTGTGGATAGAATAGGATTTGCTCGGAAATACATTTAAGATGCGGCCTGATGATACAACTGTGTTGGTTTCTCGATCACATTCATTCATTCATCCATTATCTCCACTTTATCCTATATTAGGGTCGTGAGGGGGGGTTCCCCATGCCCATCCAGGGGAGAACGTTTCGTGCGCTGGGCAGATACACACAGGACAGGGCGCCAATCTATCGCTGGGCACACACTCACTCACACACTCTATATGGGGCAATTTGGAGAACTCAGTTGACTTGATCCATGTTTTTGGACTGTGGGAGGAAACCGGAGAACCCGGAGGAAACCCACACAGACACGGAGAGAACATGGAAACTCCACCCAGATAGGGATTCGAATCGGGAATCCCTAGTGCTGAGAGGAGAACATGCTAACCACTAAGCCGCCTTCTCGATCACAGTTTCATAAAATATATTTAGTGAATTTACATCTCGTCTAATTATGTTCTGCTTAATCCTGTACTAGGCACTAGGATCGAAGGGGGTTTCCCATGCCCATCCAAAGGAGAATGCTGAACAGAAAGACCCCGGACAGGGTGTCAATCCATCACTGGGCACACACCCACTTCCACACACAGTATATAGGGGCAATTTAGATAATATAGAGAATCATGTTCTTAGACTGTGGGAGGAATCCAGAAAGCCCAGAGGAAACCCACCAGCCACGGGGAGAACATGGAAACTCCACCCAGATCGATATGAGAACCTGGATCCCCAGCACAGGCCAGTGTATCTCAATCAACATCTACATCCTTAAGCCAACATGAAACCAGTGCCTGTACAGTATGTCCTGCTGGTATCAGCTTTTAAAGTATTGGGCCTGTTCAAGTGTTCTCACTGCAGGAATTACACTCATCCTAAACGTATCTCCCACAATGCATCTTTAATGGCCTGCCAAAAGGGCCAGATCTGGGCTGTATGGGAAATAAGGCATCATTAAACAACTCAGTTTTGTGCTGTGCATTTTAACAGTTTACTACTAATTTTGCCATCTATGGGAATGATTTGAACCTAATGTGAACTTTATTTTAGATATTTAAAAGTCAAATTTGATATTTGATATATTTGTTTATGGCAGAGAAGTTAAGTATGGGGCAATACATTTGGAACTAGACATGCCAGCTGTGTCATCCCTACAAACACTCATGATTTATTGCTTATGCATCATTTTGATTCCACAGAATGATTTGCTCAGACAAGATTTAACGGGGTTGGGGTCAGGGCTCTGTACATGCCAGTCAAGTATTTCCACACCAAACTTACTCAAGCGTATCGTTATGAACCCTGTGCACTAAAACAGTCATGCTGGAACTGAAAACCCTTCCCATAACGTCAGTAGCATACAAATATCCTGATGCATTAGGTGGGTAGGTGTTTGATTGGCATTTGACCTGAACGAAACCCCGCTTATTACTTTAAAACTAAAGTTATGTATCCTAGAACCTGTCTATATTTAGTACAGAAGGGTTTCGGGCCTTAAATCAAATTTTTTTTACTGTTCAGCTTTGTTCACTGTTGTTTTAATCAGTACTAATATTAAAGGGGTTCGTCTCTGAGCGCTAGGTATTCCCGGTTTGAATCCCAATCTGGGTGATATTTCCACGTTCTCCCCATGTTCGTGTTTCCTCCGGGTTCTCCCGTTTTCTCCCACAATCCAAAAACATGGATCAAGGTCAATTGAATTCTCCAAATTGCCCCATAAAGAGTGTGTTTGGGCGTGCCCAGTGATCGATTGGACCCCTGTCCTGGTTGTATCTGCCAAGCGCCAAAAACGTTCTCCCCTAGATGGGCATGGGTAACCCCCCCCCACCACCCCGCGACCCTAGTAGAGGATAAAATGGAAGATAATGGATGGATGGATGGATTAATTAATGTCTTTGTTCTGGTTGGTGGAACCTACACGTCTATTGTGAGATGAAAATCTTCCATCTGCGAGCAATGTGTTGTAGTTTGCAGTCACAAGAGGTTGCTGTGAATCAAACGTGCAGGTAGTTGTGTGATTAAGCCTTCGTACCGAAGCAGCTGGGTGAAGCCTTAATGAGATTAGCCTCTTCACTTGAACGGGTACTCAATGTTTAACCTCTGGGCAAAGGCCTGCTGAGAACATTAGCTAACGTGCATCTGCTCGGTCAGCTGATCTAAGATCCGATTGAGTGATTTAGTTCTTCTTACAATGGATGAGACAGAAATGCAGAACTTGGCTTAATAATAAATAGGAGAAGGCTTTACATAACACACTTTCGATAACACCCAGTCGAACCAGGTTGCCCCAGTCTGTCAGCGCGGGTTGAATGCCACATTGTTTAAGTAAACAAGATTGATCGCTGTTTTAATGTCGTGTGTTGTTTTTTTGCATACTTGCTTTTTTGCTTTAGGCTTCCTGCATGAACTCTGAGTGGGTTACCTTATTAAGGTGGTTCCAACAGATGGATAGAAGAATAGAGGAATACATGGATGAACGGTTGCTTGCAAGAGGAATAATTAAGACAGCTGTTAAAGGAATGCGCTTTATATGTGTGGAGGTTTAATCAAATATGATGTGTTATTAATATCCTGAGTTAATGTAAGGTAGGTGGCGATCTGGGTGGAGTTTCATTGTTCTCCTGTATCCGTGAGGGTTTCCTCCGGGTTCTCGGGTTTCTTCGCACATTCCAAAAACATGGATAAAGGTCAATTAAATTCTCCAAATTGCCCCATATAGAGTGTGTCTGTGTGAGTGTATGTGTGATCAGTGATAGATTGGTGAACCCGGAGGAAACCCACGCAGACACAGAGAACATGGAAACTCCACCCAGATGGGGATTCGAACCGGAAATCCCTAGTGCTGAGAGGAGAACATGCTAACCACTAAGCCACCGTGCCTCGTTTCTTTTAATTTTAATAAATAAACCTATAAACGGCAGCACGGTGGCTTAGTGGTTAGCACGTTCGACTTTCAGCGCTAGGGATTCCCGGTTCGAATCCCCATCTGGGTGGAGTTTCCATGTTCTCCCCGTGTCTGCGTGGGTTTCCTCCGGGTTCTCCGGTTTCCTCCCACAGTCCAAAAACATGGATCAAGTCAATTGAATTCTCCAAATTGCTCCATATAGAGTGTGTCTGTGTGAGTGCGTGTGTGCCCAGCGATGGATTGGCGCCCTGTCCTGGGTGTATCTGCCCAGCGCCCGAGACGTTCTCCCCTGGATGGGCATGGGGAACCCCACCGCGACCCTAATAGAGGATAAAGCGGGAGATAATGAATGAATGAATGAATGTAAGGTAACCTCATCAATCTAACCCACTGTGCCACCCCTTGATCATCCCAAAGGTGTTTCATGAGATTAAGTAACACATCAAGTGTAGAAATGTATTGGGGGACCTGGTTTTCCTAATAAAGTGCACTGTGCATGTGTACACACGCATGTCAAAGTTATGTCTATCCATCCAGTATCTTCCACTTTATCCTCTACTAGGGTCGCGGGAGGGGAAGGGGGGGGTTCCCCATGCCCATCCAGGGGAGAACGTTTCAGGTGCTGGGCAGATACAACCAGGACAGCACGCCACTCACACAGACACACTCTATATGGGGCAATTTTGGAGAATTCAATTGACCTTGATCCTTGTTTTTGGAGCGTGGGTGGAAACCGGAGAACCCGGAGGAAACCCACACGGACACGGAATACAGAATAGTCCAGATCCAGCTTTAACTTAAAGCGGACCTGAGTATTTCATGGTCCTCGGGCCGCACAATGTCCCTGCCTGGCCCACACGAGCCTAATGGGAGGTTAAATATCAAATAATAATTATACATCCGGTGGCTTAGTGGTTAGCATGTTCTCCTCTCAGCTCTAGGGATTCCCGGTTCGAATCCCCATCTGGGTGGAGTTTCCATGTTCTCCCCATGTCTGCGTGGGTTTCCTCCGGGTTCTCCGGTTTCCTCCCACAGTCCAAAAACATGGATCAAGTCAATTGAATTCTCAGTGTGAGTGAGTGTGTGCCCAGCGATGGATTGGCGCCCTGTCCTGGGTCTATCTGCCCAGCGCCCGAGACGTTCTCCCCGTAGAGAATAAAGCGGCCTTAATAGAGAATAAAGCGGGAGATAATGAATGAATGAATTATACATCCATCCATTGCTGTGTGCTCTTCACACTACATCAGTGAAGCAACTTACGAAATAAATAACACACTGAGGACTTTTACTGTGGAAATCTGCCTTAGAATTTAAAGCAAAAAAAATCTTTAGTATCCACACAACCCCAATGACCCCGAATATCCATCCAGTCTGGAACTCCAGTGAGTTCCGTCTCCATCTTGATCAAAGCAGCGTTATGCCACTGAGGAATGAGGAACATCTGCTGACCCTGTTCCAGCTCCAGCCTCCCATCATTTCTCTGCTCCACCGGTTCTCACCGCAAAAGCACTGGAGCACACAGAGATCACGGGAGGCTGGAGGTGAAACGGGGAACACCCTGCACTGTTTATTAGCACTGGGGCTCATGAAGCTTCCACTGCATGAGGAACAGCAGGAGTGGGATCTGAAGAATGCAGTCTGATGGGCAGGGGGGGGTGGGGGGCATGTCAGCCCAAGTGCGCTCGAGTACAGCAACACTAAGATTAATTACAAAGGCAGCCAAGGACTGAAGTGAGTTTAAGTTCTGTTGTTCAAGCCTGATATACCAATTCTTTCCTTTTCGGTTTTAATAATATTAATTTAATATCCAGTGGCTTTGTATCCATTTGTCTTGATTAGATGTTAAGGCTTTTCCTAATATCCTAATTAATAAAAGTATATATATATGTCATTCATTCATTCATTATCTTCCGCTTTTATCCTATATTAGGGTCGCGGGGGGTTCCCCATGCCCATCCGGGGAGAACGTTTCGGGCGCTGGGCAGATACACCCAGGACAGGGCGCCAATCCATCGCTGGGCACACACTCACACACACAAACATACTCTATATGGGGGCAATTTTGGAGAATTCAATTGACTTGATCCATGTTTTTGGACTGTGCGAGGAAACCGAAGAACCCAGAGGAAACCCACGCGGACACGGGGAGAAGATGGAAACTCCACCCAGATGGGGATTCGAACCGGGAATCCCTAGAGCTGAGAGGCGGATATATATATATATATATATATATATAGTTAATTAATTATAAATAATTCCTGCTTATTGGTTAGCACGTTTGCCTCTTAGCGCTAGGGATTCCCAGTTTGAATCCCCATCTGGGTGGAGTTTCCATGTTCTCCTCATGTCTACGTGGGTTTCCTCGGGGTTCTCCGTTTTCTGCCCACAGTTCAAAGAATTTGGATCAAGGTCAATTGAAATCTCCAAATTACTCCATATAGAGTGTGTGTCTGTGTGTGTATCTGTGTGAGTGAGTGTGTGCCCAGCGATGGATTGGCGCCCTGTCCTGGGTCTATCTGCCCAGCGCCCGAAACATTCTCCCCTGGATGGGCATAATAAACCCACTGTGAACCTTGTATGAGATTAAGCAGAAGATAATGGATGGATGGGATGTGATGATCGAGAACAGACCCTACAAGCCAGGTTCTCTAATCCAACATCAGTGGCTTTTTGGTAAACATCTGCCCCACATTGACTCTTCATGCTTTGACACCCATTTCAGAAACCTCCAGCGTGCGTGTGGTGATTACAAATCCATTGAAACATGCCAGCTTTGGGATGGAACACCACTGAGAGATCAATACAATTTGAATGAACCTGGAAGAACTGTGATCTCACACATACTGAATGTTTTCCACATGACCATCTCTCGCATCATTTGGTAAATTAATTGACTAGAACAAATACTGTATGTGCATCCAAATGAAGCAAAGTTGCACACAGGGTTCTTTTGGCTGTGTATTTAATGGCAGTGATGGAGAATTGGAGAAACAGTTGGACGGTGTTGGATTTTCTCATCTCAGTTTTTTCATCCATTAGCTTCCACTAAGTCCTTTGCTAGGGTCATCCAGGGGAGAACGTTTCGGGCGCTGGGCAAATACGCCCAGGATGTGGCGCCAATCTATTGCTTGGCACACACACACACACACACACACACAGATACTATATAGGGACAATTTAGAGCAGACTTGAATCCTTGTTTTATTGGTGATTCTATGATCTTCCCAACTCTGTCCGTAAGGCGGAGTCACTTGTCATCTTTAAGAAAAAAGGGCACCAATCCATCACTGGGTACACACTCACTCCACACACACACACACACACAAACACACTCTATATGGGGCAATTTGGAGCATTCTATTTACCTTCGATCCATGTTTTTGGACTGTGGAAGGAAACCGGGGAACCTGAAGAAACCCAACGCAGACACGGGGAGAACATGGACACTCCACTCAGATCAGGATACAAACACCGGATCTCCAGAGCACCGAGAGACGAACATAAGGCTAACCACTTCTCCACCGTGCCGCCCCCTCCCAGCTCAGCGCCATAAAAATCCAAATGCATTAGAGTAATTATGTAATTTGGGGGGGGTAAAGTTTTTTAATAGAGACTTGTCACAAAATGCTTTACAGGAAAAATGATAGTAATATTAAGAGATGATTTATATGCAGCAAGGAATAGATGAGTATGGATGCTGCAGAACGTTTTAGGGCGAGTAAGCGGGTTTGATTTAATTGGCTTTTGAAAAAGCACATAATGCCTGCGAAGGATGTAACACCCATATTTTCCAACTGCTCAGGAAGTCCAGGGGCATTACGGATTTGGATGATTCAAGCATTTCAGGGCCTGCATGCAGCTCAATAGATGGTTTGGCATGGGGACCCCTCCCTCGACTCTAGTCCCTAGTATAGGATTTATTCAATCATTATCTTCCGCTTTATCCTATATTAGGGTCGTGGTGGGGTTCCCCATGCCCATCCAGGGGAGAACGTTTCGGGCGCTGGGTAGATACACCCAGGACAGGGCGCCAATCTATCGCTGGGCACACACTCACTCACACAAACACACTCTATATGGGGCAATTTGGAGAACTCAGTTGACTTGATCCATGTTTTTGGACTGTGGGAGGAAACCGGAGAACCCGGAGGAAACCCACCCAGACACGGGGAGAACATGGAAACTCCACCCAGATGGGGATTTGAACCGGGAATCCCTAGTGCTGAGAGGAGAACGTGCTAAACCACTAAGCCACCATGCCTCCCGATATAGGATTTCGTGGAAGATAATGAGATGGGTTATGATGAGTTATAAGGCTTTAGCTTTTAAAGTGATGCAGTTACAGTAATGACATTATAATGTTATGTGTTACACTGATGTTCATCTGTGGCATGTAGTGTCAACATAGTTGCTGAAACAAAATTGGGCAAACACACCAACACTTCCCCCTTCCCTCTTCATAATTCTTATTCCTCTCTCATTATTTATTTCTCTCTCTCGTCCCACCCTCACTCCTGCTGGGATGTGCCAGTCACATTAATGTCTTGTTATTCCACACCCTCTGTTGCCGTTGTTTCGCCCCGTCGCTTCATCTTCCACCTGTTTCCTTTATGTTTCTCATGTTTGGTCTATAAGCCATTCCTCCCTTTCCCTTTGGTCATTATCCTCGTTTTCCCGCTTCCTTTTCTCCCTCATTTATCTCCAGTGCAGTGGGGCTGTTATCTGTTGTGGACGTCCACATCCACCCACTGACAGGCTGCTCCTCACATCCTCCTGATAGCAGGGAAACTCTTCCTCTTCCGACGCTTGTGGACAGCGTGATGTCAGGCGGGCAATGCCATCGATAAGTTCATACGGAGGGTCAGAGACGAATCGAGCTTTTTAATGTTGTGAATATAAGAATGTAAAAGAGCCACCTGCTTTTAGAGACGGTACGGGTGGTGCAGTTAAAAGTCTGCTCCACCATGACAGAAAAAAAAGGCTTGGTACAGCTGCGACGCCCTAAATGTGTGGTGTCTCATATGCCCGATTTAGCTCACTACCCTGCTGTCAAGCTTTCTGCCCCTTGGGAGAATAAGTGGAGAGATTTGTAGATGTGAAAGCTAGAGCACTGTGGCTTTACTATATATGGGTCAGATGGGTGTGTGCATGGGGTTTAATGCATAATATATATTGTGGTTGTCTATACTTAATTATGAGCAGGTGTGTGTTTTGTGTGTCTTATGCATAAACTCATAAATAATTCATTAATATGGAATTAAAGCATTGAGCATCAGCTTTGCACTGTTCACGGTCAGTTATCTTTGTGAGGGATAAAATTCATTCATTCATTCAT
The DNA here is from genome assembly GCA_019802505.1 of Corydoras sp. C115. Taxonomy (NCBI): domain Eukaryota; kingdom Metazoa; phylum Chordata; class Actinopteri; order Siluriformes; family Callichthyidae; genus Corydoras; species Corydoras sp. C115. Next base: position 1,313,865 of record JAFMOC010000070.1, read on the forward strand.
TATCTTCCGCTTTATCCTATATTAGGGTCGCGGGGGGTTCCCCATGCCCATCCATGGGGAGAGCGTTTCGGGCGCTGGGCAGATACACCCAGGACAGGGCGCCAATCCATCGCTGGGCACACACACACACAGACACATTCTATATGGGGCAATTTGGAGAACTCAATTGACTTGATCCATGTTTTTGGACTGTGGGAGGAAACCGGAGAACCCGGAGGAAACCCATGCGGACACGGGGAGAACATGGAAACTCCACCCAGATGGGGATTCGAACCGGGAATCCCTAGTGCTGAAAGGAGAACGTGCTAACCACTAAGCCACCGTGCCGCAGGGATAATTATAATTATTATTACAAAATTAACCCTGACTGCGTGATGTGGGCACGGTGGCTTAGTGGTTAGCACGTTCGCCTCTCAGCGCTGGGGATCAGGTTCGAATCTCGATCTGGGTGGAGTTTCCATGTTCTCCTGTGTCCGCGTGGGTTTCCTCCGGGTTCTCCGGTTTCCTTCCACATTCCAAAAACATGGATAATGGTCAATTGAATTCTCTAAATTGCCCCATATAGAGTGTGTCTGTGTGAGTGTGTGTGTGCCCAGTGATAGATTGGTGCTCTGTCTTGGGTCTATCTGCCCAGCGCCTGAGACGTTCTCCCCTGGATGGACATAGGGAACCCCGCGTGACCCTAATAGAGGATAAAGCGGAAGATAATGGATGGATGGAAAATGAGCATATAGAGTGTCTGTTTCTGTGTCAGTAAGTGTGTGCCCAGCGATGGTGCCCGAAATGTTCTCCGCTGGATGGGCATAGGGAACCCCCTCACCCGCGTGACCTGATTAGAGGATTAAGCGAACGTTATTGGACAGATGGATGATACAGGAATCATCTTGAAAGGATTTATTTTGCAATCCTGATTATATTGTTGTATTATATCACCGAGCCCCTTAATTTAAACTGAATGAGGACACCACCATTCAGAGAACATCCTCATATTCATCTGTCTTGCTTCTTGCTGATTGGCCCCCGTTGTACAGCGTGACATGTTACAGTAAACACACCACATCATTAAACTCCACACAACTCTAGTCGGTTACCCTGATTTATCTGGACAGGCCCAATATAATGCCTGTTTTTGCCCGCGGTCCACAACTCCCCGGCTCTCACTCGTTTCTGGGCTCGCCAAGAGGTTCAAGAGGGCATCACTTTCTCAGGGTTCGCTGTAGTGCACTGTTCCACTGCTGAGCCTGCTAGTGCCCAGCTGGGTTTCAAATGGATGGGAAAAGGCCCGCATTGACTGAAGTGTGGGAAACGGGGAGCGTATGTCACACTCGGGCCTGTGACTGACACCACCACCACTTTCTGAGCACTGACCTCAGTCTCACAGTAAGCCTTTTGATCAAAGACATTTTCTTTTTTTTATTTAAAGCGGCACTCTTTATATTAGAGCAGAATAGATTAGACTATTTCATGTTTAGAGGGTTTTACACCAGTAGAGGTCAGTGTTTAACTTTATACTGAACTGCATATCAGTCTTATGATGAACTAGAGTAAAGAACCTTCATTCAAATCAGCTACAAATGACATTTATATTACATTAAGTGTTTTTAGCAGAAAATGGAAGTGAAGTAAAGTTTAAAGAGTATGCAGTGCATCAGTGTAGGTCAGACTACGGTGGCCTAACTTTATACACTTCATTATATTTTATATTCACTGTGGTCAGTGAGTGGTTTCCTGTTTGTTGCAGACACTCCATATACGGTGTCGAATATGCACACAGCGAATCCCGGCCTTTACTCCACATTTGACCGCAAAATAAAATCTTTATGTAATAAGCTATGTTGGGGAAAAAAAAAGGGGGGGGGGGCTTTGTGTAATATTCTGTTTTTATCTTTCTGTCTGTTGAATATTTTAATGAAATACAAGATGCAGACATGTTTTAAAGTTTCAGCCCTGTTGACTTCTGACTTCTGAAGCACAGATCTACTAATTTGTTGTATTCCTTAAAACGTTGTTCAGATTTATGCCAAATTTAGAATTGAATGAGATGATATTAATGAGATTTACATCAGCAAAAAATGTTGTTTATATTTTAATGAAGGCGGCACGGTGGCTTAGTGGTTAGCACGTTCTCCTCTCAGTGCTGGGGATCCAGGTTCGAATCTCGATCTGGGTGGAGTTTCCATGTTCTCCTGTGTCCGTGTGGGTTTCCTCCGGGTTCTCCGGTTTCCTCCCACATTCCAAAAACATGGATAAAGGTCAATTGAATTCTCCAAATTGCCCCATATAGAGTGTGTCTGTGTGCGTGTGTGTGTGCCCAGTGATAGATTGGTGAACCCGGAGGAAACCCACGCAGACACGGGGAGAACATGGAAACTCCACCCAGATGGGGATTCGAACCGGGAATCCCTAGCGCTGAGAGGCGAACATGCTAACCACTAAGCCACCGTGCCTCGTTTCTTTTAATTTTAATAAATAAACCTATAAACGGCGGCACGGTGGCTTAGTGGTTAGCACGTTCGCCTCTCAGCACTAGGGATTCCCGATTCGAATCCCCATCTGGGTGGAGTTTCCATGTTCTCCCCGTGTCCGCATGGGTTTCCTCCGGGTTCTCCGCTTTCCTCCCACAGGCCAAAAACATGGATCAAGTCAATTGAATTCTCTAAATTGCCCCCATATAGAGTGTGTCTGTGTGAGTGCGTGTGTGCCCAGTGATAGATTGGTGCTCTGTCTTGGGTGTATCTGCCAAGTGCCCAAAATCTTCTCCCCTGGATGGACATAGGGAACCCCATGTGACCCGAATAGAGGATAAAGCGGAAGATAATGGATGGATCGAAAATGAGCATATAGAGTGTGTGTGTGTGAGTGAGTGTGTGCCCGGCGATGGATTGGTGCCCTGTCCTGGGTCTATCTGCCCAGCGCCCGAAACGTTCTCCCCTGGATGGGCATGACGAACCCCACCGCGACCCTAATAGAGGATAAAGCGGAAGATAATGAATGAATGAATGAATGAATGAAAACCTATAAACCTTGGTGTTTGGTATTTAGAGGAGACTAAAGTTGCAGTGTTTTGATGATTTAAACACCGTTTCTGTGAAGCAGCTCTGCAGACTGACTGAGTTCGCACTGGCCCCGTTTTGTAATCGGCGCGACGCGGGTTAACTGCGCGCTTTCTCCGGATGGGGGCGTCTTTTAATTCGGGATTGGCGCAGCCTTGTCCTACGTCATCGAGCCGCTTGGCGTTGCGTCGGTATGACGCAGGGGGGTGGGGGGGGTGGGGGGGGGGGGGGGGGGGGGCGTGAGAGAGGAATCAGCTGGAGAAACAATAACATTTCAGCGAAAGCGCAGGAAGCAGCGCAGCGCAGCGCCGGGTCCCTGCGCGCCGCACTCAGAGCGGGAGAGCAACCGAACAAAGATGCGCGGCTGGTGACGGACGTCCTGCAGACTGCGGTGCAAACTCCGCACCCCTTCCCCAAACACTCCACCGGCTTCCAGCTCCCACTCTGCGGCGGGCGGACTGGCATGTGGGTCAATTCTGGAAGCGTCGGAAGGTAGGCTCGCTGCTGCGGGCGGGACGGGACAGGCGCGCCCTGACGCCGCGGCACGAGCTTTCACGTGCAAGTGGAGTTTGTTTGCGTGGGGTGGGGAGTGGGTGAGGGCGTGGGTGTTTGGATGGGTGGATGGATGAGTGGAAGAGTGGGTATGTTAGTGGATGGGTGGGTGAGTGGATGGGTGGATGGGTGAGTGGAAGAGTGGGTATGTTAGTGGATGGGTGGGTGAGTGGGTGGATGAGTGGGTGGATGGATGGATGGGTGGGTGTGTGGTGTTTGCACGTTGCAGCTGCAGTGTTTCAGTGTTTCTTGCCTTTTCTTTGTGTCGGAACGCGCAGGGCTTGGCTCCACTCCACTGCGTCTCTCTAACGTACACCACCGCTGCTGCACTATTTACCCCGCATCCCCCCCCATCCACCCCCCACCCACTCACACTTCACCTGCAGAATATTCTATACATTCAGAAATAAGGAATCCTGTTGCTGTGAGCGCTGACAGCTTCTCAATGAAGCGCTTTCTCAATGAATAAGCTCCTTCGAAATATGAATGGGATGCCTTTGAATGGCCGCGCAATGATGCTTCACACACACCTCCTGATGTAATCTCTGGAAATCCATCCACCCGCTATTGTTTCCCCTCTATTGTCTCATCAGATTTTGATTATTATCTGCAATTCCAGGACAATAGGATTTCAGGGTCCGCAGAATGAAGTTAAGCTTGAGCCTGGTGTGTTATTATAAGGCTTCATTATGATGAGTGCTGTATGTATGTAGCCTTAATAAAGAAGCGTGCGTGTGTTGAGGGACCCAAGTTTAAAACGTGGAATGAAGTGGAATTTGAGATTTGTTTTTTTGCATGAAAAGCTCCTTATGTAATATAAAGGTGATTTGCCTAATTTTAGAGATGCAAGCTGCTTTCTTAATTCTATTTAAGTTTCTGAGCCCATTATACTAATTTGGGGCTCTGGTTGTTGTGCTGCTGTTATTTTTAGAACCATTCAGAAGAATATACTCGACTCACTGACCTTGTTTTCACACTGGATCTGTTCCTCTCATTCATAAAGATGCACTTTGTACTTTTACAGACTGTTGAACATCCGTTTCGCTGCAAACCTTGTTAGTCTCCTTTGCTTAGCTTTCTAGTGGTCAGAGCAACCACAGGGCAGGTGCTAGACACTGTTGACATGAATATAGTGCATGAACCAAAAACAAGCCATGTGCATCCTCTAAGTAACGTTCTTTTGGCATTTATGAAGGATTGGAAGATGGGTAACCAAAACTGAGCAGCAAAAATGTGCAACTGTCTCTGTTTATACATCAAAAATTTGAAGCAAAAAGTTCGATGTGTAGAAAATGTGCACAGTGAGTGACCACAGTGTTTAAAAACTGTCTAATCCCATAATACTAATAGTAACGGGGTCTGGGTGGGGAGGGTTTAATGCTCATGGCCATCCAGGGGTAAACGTTTCTGGTGCAGGGCAGATACACCCAGGTTAGGTCACCAATATATTGCACACACACTATATAGGGGCAATTTAGAGCATCAAGTTTACTTTAAATCCATGTTTTTGGATTAGGGGAGGAAACTGATGACAGTAACAGATGGACAACACAGTCTGTTTGTAACGTTGTACACATCAGCAAAGTCATCTAAGCAGGTTGATTTACCCAGAGGGGATATATGAAGCACCTACTACCCTGGGTATTAAGCTGACAATGTCTTTCAGGGATATAAATAAAACGTGTATTAGGTTGCATCCTGTTGAGATCTTGTTCTAAATATGCAACATTTCAGAGTTTACTGATGCTGCATAGAGTTTGCATGCTGCATTTTCAGCTGGTTTATTTGTTTTAATAATTAATAAGCCTTTTGTTGCTGCTTCGGTTGCCTTTTTTTTACCTCCGCAGTCCAAATGAAGTAGTGAATAATCATTGTACATTAAATCACATTTCTATCAGGAAGTGTTAAAGAAGTTCATGTGTTTGTTAAGTGATTTTAAAGGTGAAAGAAACAGAATACAGAATAAAATTATAACCTGCAGTGAAGAAACAGTCACTATTTGCATTTTTAATCACCATAGCACATGAGTACTTCTTAATTTCCTTTGTATTATCATTAATCATGTTAAAGTAAAATAAAAAAAAGTGTTATTTATGCTATTTTACAATATATTATGTTATAGTTTCTCAGCTTTTACTGCAGTAACATGCATTCGAACCACAATCTTTCTCTCAGTGCTCATGTTCACATCGTTCTGTCAAAAAAAATAATAAAACCCTATTTTCACAAAGTGATTGTGACAAAGTGGGACACGATGAAGACAGGATGTATTTAATTCAACCTTCCATTATTTTCCTATTCTCCTTTTTTTTGGATTTTTCCTTAATCCTATTCTGGGGGCTAGCATCACCCATCCAGGTTCGAATCCCAATCTGAGTGGAGTTTCCGTGTTCTCCCGTGTCCGTGTAGGGTTCTCTGGGTTCTCTGGTTTCCTCCCACAGTCCAAAAACATAGATTCAAGTTCAATGGGTTGCTCTATTTTGCCCCCATATAGTGTGTTTGTGAGTAAGTGTGTGTCCAGCAATAAATTGGCGCCCTGTCCTGCCAGAATCTGCCCAGTGCATGGAAGGTTCTCCCCTGGATGGGCATAAGGTGAGATTATTAAATTTATTTAAAGGCAAAAATAAATGAATACAGTTACGTAGCCCTTTTCCAGTTGATGTCCTGCACAGACTATGATGATTTCACAGCTTATGAATGGACAGTGCATTACCATATGATGACGTATTCTACATTCCCATGAGACAAAATGCTTCATTCAGTAATTGTCCTCTTTAAATGTGAGCTGCGGGTGTAGAACTGCTGTTTAGCCATCACCTCATACTTAATTTAAGTTCCCTGAAATCGAGCCTGAACCTTAACCAGTCTCAACTTTACACTCTGAAGAATCAACTTCACTGGTGTTAAAGCTTTCTAAAGGGTTCTCATGCTAAATAAGGCTCTCGCTGAGTCCTTGGCTGAGCTGTTGGGTGGAAAGATGCAGCTCTGTTTGGTGTGCATCTGACAGCTGAAGTCCACAGAGCCTTCTTTCTTGGAACCGCTCTGCCTCATTACACATTAGAGAGTAGTTACTTGGCAGGTTGCTACGTTGAGCACCAACATCTTGATTCAGCCTTTTTGTTCATGTGTGTTTGTTTTGTCAGGACAGCCATAGTGTGCTTGCAGATGTGTGTTATGTCCTATAAGACGATCTTAAACCTTTGAAATTTTTGAAAAAAAACAAAAAAAAAATGGGCCTTTTTGTCCCCACTGTAAAAATGTAATCTTAACAAGTCAGAAAATTATTAATATTGTAACAAATCCTGGTTTTGACTTGAATAGATTTCTAAGCAAGATAAATCATCGAGTTTTAAAAACCTTTTTCCTATTTTATGGAATCTAAACAAGATACATTTCCATCCATCCGTTATCTTCCGCTTTTTTTTTTTTTTTTTTTTTTTTTTTTTTTTTTTCCCTCTTCCCCGTGTCCTGTCTGGCACTCTCTACATCCTGGGGAGAACGTTTCGGGCTCTGGGCAGATACACACTCACAGGTGCACACTGGGCACACTCACTCACACAGACACACTCTATATTTGGGCAATTTGGAGAATTCAGTTGAGCTTGATCCATGTTTTTGGACTGTGGGAGGAAGCCAGAGGACCCAGAGGAAACCCACGTGGACATGGGGAGAACATGGAAACTCCACCCAGATTGGGATTTGAACCAGGAAATCCATAGTGCTGAGAGGAGAACATGCTAACCACTAAGCCTGCGTGCAAAATAAATTTACTCACTATATTGACTGATATATATATTTTTCTTGATTTGTGTTTATTTATCTTATTTATCGACCTAGATTTTTGCAAGGGGTCCAAAGTGTAAAGATTACGTATCAATAGCAAGTGAGCCACCTGATCCGGGACTCTTTTATCAGTCTGTTGAACAAAATAGTCTTATTTCCCAGAAGTTAAAAACCATTTTATTGTTCCTAAAGACTATTTTCATTCCGTCGTAATAACATTTCGGTGCTCTGCAACTCATTGGCCTACATTAACCTTGATGGAGGCAGACTACTGTGTTATGTAACCAGTCTACTCTTCCCTTTCTGCTGGCAGTGCCTGTCGTTACATATCCTCTTCCAAAATCCAGAGGAAGTCTTGCTGTAAAAACACAGAGCGGTATCGATGCTAGTGATTTTGGTTTATTAACTGACAGCTAAACTGCAGCTTAGACTGTTGCACATGTGTTTCCTGCATGTATGAGGTGGGGTTTTTATGTCCACAATATTTTAGCCATTTAAAAATTCTCTGTAGCCTACTTGCTGTTAATAGATTAAGGTTTAAATAAGAACACATCTCTGGTAATAAAGGCGCGTAGGAGTCAACAATACCGAATAAAATGAAGGTGACCCACATGCACTGATTTGTTTAATGGGTCATACATATAGCCGGCAGAGAGAAGGTTTGGCCCAGTTAAGTTGAGCAGAAGGCCCTGCTGTGTGGGTAGTGAAATGTTTGTGAATGGAGTGGGCGTCTTCTGATCTTTCTCTTTTCCTCTACCTCACTTTCTCTGTCACTTTTACTTCCTACTCACACTGTTCCTTATTTCGTTTCCTCTTCACTGTGACAACCCCCCCCCCCCCCATACCACCCCAATTCGTAGCAGACGTTTTACCAAGGTCTATATCTTCTTTCTGCATCTTGCCGCCAGCAGGGCACAACACAAAGCCCATCCTCTATGACTGGGCACTTTGACTCACCCCGCTGTCACTGTTAACGGTGTCATGGGATACACTGCTGCCTCCTCGGTCTTACTGTCTGCCACACTGTAGGAGTGCATGTGCTCTGTAGAGTGAGACTGCACTTGTCAGTCAGCTGATGGGAGTGAAACACAATGCTGGGCATAAGGTTTCTAGAATGTTTAGCATGCAGGCGCTGGTATAGTGCACTATACACTATATATTATATATATTAATGTATACATAGAGATGGATAGATAGCCGATCTGCAGGTTAACTAAGGTGCCATCCATCTAAAAAAAGGGCATGTGATGTCCTATGGTGCTACGCACAACCTTAAGTGACCTCAAGTCTGTTATTGTCTTCCAGCTGAGGCCCTGACACAGTTGCCATGCAGAAAGACAAAGCCATAGATATGAAAGAGTCACTGTCCTCTCTCTCTTGCTCCCACTCTCTCTCCCTCTCGCTCTTTTTATACCCCCTGAAAAACTATTTCCTGTGAGGTTACATCACACATTGCTCTGTCTCTAAGCTGATTACTGGCCCGCAGAAATAGTTACTGCCCACTGCATTGCATTTTCAACAAACCCTGCCAGAACCATACACTGTTTCCAGTTACAATGTGCATTGCAAGCCCTATATTTCAGATTTGCACCAGTTTGTAAGTCAAAAATAAGGAACACACACAGCCCGTCTTAACATACAGTTGTTTACATATGCTATATGGCAAGCTATATGTCTCAGGACTGATGAATCGCTCCCAGACACATTCACACGCAAGTATCTTTAGGCCTTATCATTATTTTATAACTTCTTAGATAGTTTGTGGGTCATTGCCGAACTGCGAGAGGACTTACACAGATAACGGAGTGTTATTGTATATATGGATTAAGCAGAAATCAACACAATGTGTGCTGCTTTCATTCTCCGTAAGAAAAGAACTCCAGGTCCCTTCTGTATCATTTTCACCTTGAGTAACATGTGGAGCAGCTGATCTTTGAAACGTACACTTATTAACCAACATGAACCTTTTAGAGACCAAGTAACATACTGCCTTGCTTGTAACAGCTTAATGAAAAAATGCTTATTTATACTAGTGTTTTTGCTGTCTGATATAAAATTAGAAGTTGAGAGTAGCACACTGCCCTAAACGATGGCTCATGTGTCCCTTGACAGCCCTCAGTCTGACAAAGCCAGTCATGGCACTGCTGGTTTTGTCCATGCCATTATAAGCAGCTCCATCAATCTTTCATAGATGCTGTTTTTGGATCCTCAGCTGAGATGGATATCCCAACACAGCTTGGTGTAATATAGATAGCTGTATTCTTACCCGAATGGAAAAAACTGCAGGATTACGTCTCTGTTGCACCATTAGGAAAAGGTGCTTTAAGGTTTATACCATTAAACAATTAAGTGGATCGAGGCCGTGTCCCTATTCAACACATCAGACAACAATTTCTAAGTGGACCTGCAAAAAGTATTAAACTCTACATTTTCATTTCATTTTTTTAAAGACATTTTCATTGTTTAGTATTGTTTTTTATTAAATTTTTTAAAGTACTTCTTGTAATAGATAATTTAGATGTATATACAGAATACCTTTCCCAATTACTGTCACTTCTGCTGCTGAGAAATGTGAATTTCCCCCATTGTGGGACCAATAAAGGATTATCTTATCTTATCATTAATGCTGTCTGGCCACTGTCTGTCCACTAAGCCTTGGTCCTCACAAGATGTCTTCCTATAAAAACAAGCAAATACCATGTTGATACTTTTGGGTCGTGTCCCACCAGTTGAGCTTGCTGTATTGCACTGCGTACAGACTATTGCACTGTTCCCTCCCCATTACTTGAATGTTTATTGTCACGTATTTATTGTGATCCTTGTGTTTGCACATGTTCTCTTTGGTTGTGTTCACTCATGTTGGTTGTGTGGTGACTATTATGTGTAGCACCTTGTTCCTGGGGAACACTGTCTCATTCCACATGTACTGTACAGTAATTTATATTGTTGGAATGACAAATAAAACACTTTAATACTTGAATTGAAGCACTCATGGTGCTGGTCCCAAGCCTGGCTAAATGACAGAGGCAGGGCATTGAATATGTATGTCAGATCACCATGGTGTCTCTTTAAAGGAATCTGAAATAAGCAGACGATAGAAAGGATTCTGAGAACGGTGTTCACACATACAGCTCCTGCAGCTACTGTTTAAAATGCTCAGTTCCAGTGCATGTGTTAAATAGACTTAAGATTCTAATGGCATTGACTTTGCCAAAAAGCAATCACCTAGGCAGCTGGGTGAACCTGTGTGTCTTTGTACTTTTCCTCTGAACACAAGCGTACATGCCTTCAAGTCTTTAGCAAGTGTTTGAAAACCTACTTACACAGATCTAATGACTTGCAGCTTCTTTATTAAACACTTGTAACTTCACCTGCTGACTATTTCTCACTGCTTAATTATGACAGTCTATAAAAAGGCTTTTTTTTCTTGTTGTCATGGATATTGGGTTTCAGCAGTATGTATGGCGGCTCTTTTATAATAACAACCTTTAAAACAATGATGTTTTTCATTTATTCATGTCTTTTTATGGAACTCTGCCTGGGGAGTTATGGGTGTACCAGAGAGATTTAGTGTTGGTGCACAAGAACATAGGTTCTCTTCTAGTCCACATTAGCAGATGGGACCCATGTAAACGTTTCCAAAATGAACCTGCTGCCAGGCTTTGTGTTCACAGCATTGCTCGTCACAGAGCTTCAGGTAAACTGTGAGCAAGTGTTCCGCCACTTAAACTCATTCCTACCAACAGCTTAGCTCTATTTAAAAAGACTGTCATACTATCCTTATTGATTTGTTTCATCTTTGTTTGCTGCCTAAATCTTTTTTTTATAAATCCGTTGCTTAATCAGGACTCTAACCTTGGGCCATGTTCTTTATAACCAGTCAGAATTCAAGTTATTATAATGTTCTCCTGTGATCACTTCTTTATTCCTCTGTCTCGTCCTCTTTTTCAGGGCCCTCTCCATGGATATAGACACAGACTATGAAAGGCCTAATGTTGAGACTATAAAGTGTGTGGTGGTGGGTGATAACGCAGTGGGCAAAACCCGTCTTATTTGCGCCCGAGCCTGCAATGCCACCCTCACACAGTACCAGCTGCTCGCCACCCACGTGCCAACCGTTTGGGCCATCGACCAGTACCGCGTGTGCCAGGAGGTGGGTAGGCCTATGGTTCCTGCACAACATATTTGATTGTAAACAAATATAATATAGCTTTATACATACAGCCGCATATATAAATACTTACCTGCATGTTGATTGGTATATAGGTAAATGTGGTAACATTAAAAATATGTATATGTATATTTACCTATTTCTACCCGTTCAGGTTGGTAAGCAGTACACATGCTCAGTGATCAATGCTCTAGGTATTTTTGAAACACTTAAGGCTCACACACTCCTTTTTAATCATAGTCAGTGTTTCTAATGTCATATGGAATGTATACTGATACTGAAAGCAGCTGGTGCCTATCCAGTGCTTAGTTTGTTGGAAGAGGGTGAGGGGGCATGTACCAATTATCAGTCTGTTGCAGGTCAAACACACAATCATAGCATTTACACCTAGGCGCAATTTGTTATCCCCAGTTCATCAATCTTTCATATTTTTATGTAGGCACGAATAGAAATGTTTAAATAGAATAAAAGAAACATTATAACCTTTCCTTCATTCATTATCTCCCGCTTTATCCTCTATTAGGGTCACGGTGGGGTTCCCCATGCCCATCCAGGGGAGAACGTCTCAGGCGCTGGGCAGATACACCCAGGACAGAGCGCCAATCCATCGCTGGGCACACACTCACTCACACAGACACACTCTATATGGGGCAATTTTGAGAATTCAATTGACTTTATTTGATCCATGTTTTTGGCCTGTGGGAGGAAACCGGAGAACCCGGAGGAAACCCACGCAGACACGGGGAGAACATGGAAACTCCACCCGGATGTTGTGCTGAGAGTGCTGAGAGTGCTGAGAGGCGAACGTGCTAACCGCTAAGCCACTTTGCCACCACATTATAACCTAATGAATAAATATGTTTGCGTTTATGTGTGTGTGTGTGTGTGTGTGTGTGTGTGTTTAGATCCAGTAACAACCTGACTTACATCCACAGACTTGTGTTACAAAGTGGTTACAGTGTATTTCGTATTTTGTGTTGTTTTATTTGTAGGTTTTAGAAAGATCCAGAGATGTGGTGGATGAAGTCAGCGTGTCCCTCAGACTGTGGGACACATTCGGAGATCACCACAAAGACAGACGATTTGCTTACGGCAGGTGGGTTCATTGACGGCAGGATTTAGTTTTATTGCGTTCTTTGCTCCGGCATTAAATCATTTAATTCACAGTTTTATCAGCGTGATCTTCTAAATGTTATCTCATTGTCCTCCCACTCTCTTGTGGTACATGTGGTCCTGCCAAGATTTGGTTAAACCTAATCCGCCTGGTCAGCTCAGTAATACAGAATAATCACACCATGCGGAGGCTCTTATTTTTCGGGCATTGAAGGATCAGTAGATCAGCATTGCTATTTCGGCTTAAGTGCATTTAGCGTGAAGCATCTGTGTTTGAAATGAAATAGAAACCATGATCAGCATGTACATCCAGCTGTTTGTTCAGTGTAAGACTAAATCACCTGTGTGGATTAAGTGCATGTGCTGAGACCTCTGTCTCGTTCTGCATGGCTGAAAGCATCGTGTGAGACGTAGTTCTTGTATTACAGGTGCTCCTCATTGCTTAAGGAAAATAAGATTAGCAAATGAACAAAGCCTGCATACAGATAAGTGTCCAGTCTGGCTACAATCAGATGGTAGGAAATCAAACCGGTGATGAGTTCTCTGAAGGCCTAAAAATATCTGAATGACAGACTGATGTTAATTAGATTTTGTTCATGAATGCTTATTTGATAATTCCAAATGGCTTCCTTCTGTAGCGGTTCCCGCGGTCATGCCGCTTCTAGAGGTGTATTTTCTTATTTAAGCATTTGACCAATCACATTTCAGCATCATTTGTTGCCGGAGTCAAATAAACTACCTAAGGCCTTTATTCTCAGCTCTTTGACCTGGCAGCATAATTTTTTAAGATTTCATAATTCATAAGATTTGGAGTTGGAGACACCAGGGCTTTTTGCAGGTGTACATCACCACAGTCACGCCCTTTGATTGGATAGTCAGAGAGAAAGTGTGTAGCGTTTCATTTGGACAATTTCAGCAAATTGAAATGTATATCAGAAATACGACTATGGAAATAGAAAATGAGTTCTTAATGAAACTAATTGAACTCTTTTTGAGGAAAAATGGAGGATGGATTTTATACAAATAATCAGGATTTAATCCCAAATATTATTGTTGGTGATTGTTTATTTTTAGGCGGCACGGTGACTTAGTGGTTAGCACGTTCTCCTCTCAGCACTAGGGATTCCTGGTTCGAATCCCCATCTGGGTGGAGTTTCCATGTTCTCCCTGTGTCCGCGTGGGTTTCCTCCGGGTTCTCCGGTTTCCTCCCACAGTCCAAAAACATGGATCAAGTCAATTGAATTATCCAAATTGCCCCATATAGAGTGTGTTTGTGTGAGTGAGTGTGTGCCCAGTGATAGATTGGCGCCCTGTCCTGGGTCTATCTGCCCAGCGCCCGAAATGTTCTCCCCTGGATGGGCATGGGGAACCCCACCGTGACCCTAATAGAGGATAAAGCGGGAGATAATGAATGAATGAATGTAATTTTATGTATGGCTACATGAGTTATGTATCTGTGATGGATTGGCTCTTTATACTGCATTTCAGCCAAATAAAATTTTATAGCCATAGAATATTTATTGACCGGTGGATTGATTCAGAGCGAGCATTACTGAAGGTCTAAATGTGAAATGCACAAGTAATTCACCCCGTTACAAGATAATGTTGAGATATTTAAGCAATCTGAAGTGTGTGTCTGTGTGAGTGAGTGTGTGCCCAGCGATGGATTGGCGCCCTGTCCTGGGTGTATCTGCCCAGCGCCCGAAACGTTCTCCCCTGGATGGGCATGGGGAACCCCCCTCCGCGACCCTAATATAGGATAAAAGCGGAAGATAATGAATGAATGAATGAATGATCTGAATTCGGGTGGCTCAGTGGTCGCCTCTCAGCACTAGGGATTCCCGGTTCGAATCCCGATCTGGGAGTTTCCATGGTTTCCTCCGGGTTCTCCGGTTTCCTCCCACAGTCCAAAAACATGGATCAAGGTCAATTGAATTCTCCAAATTGCCCCATATAGAGTGTGTCTGTGTGAGTGAGTGTGTGCCCAGCGATAGATTGGCACCCTGTCCTGGGTGTATCTGCCCCGCGACCAAAGTGTTCTCCCCTGGAGGGGCATGGGGAACCCCCCCGCGACCCTAGTAGAGGATAAAGTGGAAGATAATGGATGTATGGATGATCTGAAGTCTTTGTGTCTTACTTCGTCTGAAGCTGCGTGTGTGTACGTGCGTGTCAGCATGCATGGGTGTGTGTGTTTGTGCAATCGTGTGCATGTTGTAAATGTTTGTCAGGCATGCCCACTTTGCATATATGTTGTTTTGGGTCGCGAATTTTGCTGATAAGAACCAGTGCCAGCTCAGCTGTTTTGCTCATGCATACACAGACTGGCAGGAGGGCAGGCTGCTGATGACCGTCCTGTTATAGAAACACAGCAACAAATATTTGGCCCCGTACCAACTGTTACATAATGCACAACAATGCAGGACCAAAATACCAAACGGCAGCATATGTGAGGGTTTTTAAAACAACCCATTAGGAAAGTAGTTTAAGAGGACAAAGAGTTGAAAGCAGTGATTAAAAAAAAAAAAATGTTAATCATGAAACGGCTAAAAAAGCTGAATTGGCTTTTAAATAATAATAAAATTTACATACAGGTTTTGTAAACAGCACACTCATATTTATACAGTATATTGTCCTTTCGATCAGTTATTTATTTAGATAGCGCTTTTTACATCAGTACGTTGTCACTGAGGAATTTAACAGTATTCCGAGGCTGAACCCCCGCAGAGCAAGCCGAATTGACAGTTGCAATGTTGTGTTGTATTTTAAGGAAGAAACTTTGGGAGGACCAAGGCTTATTAACACTTCAGGACAGCCATGTACAGATTGTGCAGTTATCAGATTTCCACTAATGCATCCACAGTGCATTTTTGTCCACTAATCTAACAGAAATACAGCTTCTTTCCTGTAATTGTCGTAGCTGTGGTGCTATGGCAGTGTTATGGATGAAGAGCTGATGTTACCTCAAAGAAAACGGATAAGAAAAGCAGTTTGTGGTTGTAGTTCTACAATGACAGACTATTGACTATTGGACTATTGTCCATCTGTCCACACATATATATATATGTATACTTTCATTCATTATCTCCGGCTTTATCCTCTATTAGGATCGCGGTGGGGTTCCCCATGCCCATCCAGGGGAGAACGTCTCGGGCGCTGGGCAGACACACCCAGGACAGGGCACCAATCCATCGCTGGGCACACACTCACTCACACACACACACTCTATATGGGACAATTTTGAGAATTCAATTGACTTGATCCATGTTTTTGGACTGTGGGAGGAAACCGGAGAACCCGGAGGAAACCCACACGGACACGGGGAGAACATGGAAACTCCACCCAGACGGGGATTCGAACCCCGGGAATCCCTAGCGCTGAGAGGCGAACGTGCTAACCACTAAGCCACCGTGCCGCCCATATATATATATATATATAAACTGGACTTTTCCAGTGGGCTTGTATAATCTGTTATGTTTGAACGTTGAACGTATATAAAGAGGCAGATTAAGCTCACTGTAATGCATGCTTGGCTGAGGGCTGAGCCAGTTTCCATATTAATGCAGATCTGGATGTAATTGGCTGAGTGATCTCCCTGACAGCTCTTAAATCATCACCCATGTCCTGAAGCATTTTACCATGTTGTTTAACATCATCCGGGGTGATCATTCCCCATTGGGAGTAAAGCTTTAGTGATAAACTTTCTAAATCTGTTTACTCCGTGGGGAAAAGGCAGCGTCAGCAGCCTGCGAGGACCTTCATCATCTGTAATACTTACCTTCATGAATGTATGACATCGTAACACGAAGAGATAAAAACAACCTTGGACTCCAGAAGCCTGAGTGCTTTTAGCAGAGTCTTCTCGTTCCTATTTTCATTTTAGAATCCATCCTTTCCATCCATTCTCACACCTACACTCCTAATCAGCCCTGCTGGCTGATTTTATTCGGCTATTTAATGTATTCATTAATTCATTCATTCATTATCTTCCGCTTTATCCTCTTTTAGGGTCGTGGGGGGGTTCCCCATGCCCATCCAGGGGAGAACGTTTCGGGCGCTGGGCAGATACACCCAGGACAGGGCGCCAATCCATCGCTGGGCACACACTCACACGGACACGCACACATACACACACTATATGGGGCAATTTGGATAACTCAGTTGACTTGATCCATGTTTTTGGACTGTGGGAGGAAACCGGAGAACCCGGAGGAAACCCACACGGACACGGGGAGAACATGGAAACTCCACCCAGATGGGGATTCGAACCGGGAATCCCTAGTGCTGAGAGGAGAACATGCTAACCACTAAGCCTATTTAATGTATTAAGTATTTTTATTCCTGTGTAAAATCCTATATTGCTGTAAAAGCACCTGATTCAAAATGTGGCAGACTGTTTTATTGTATTCAGTACAATAAATATCTGTGGCGTTCACCACTGCAAAATGGTGGAACGATCTTCCCAACTCTGTCCGTAAGGCAGAATCTCTAAACAGTTTTAAGAAACTACTTAAGACGCATCTATTTAACAAATACCTGTTATAAAAAAAAAAAAAAAAAAAAAAAAGAAAAAAAAGAAAAAAGGGGGGGGGGGTGGTGCAGCTTCGAATAACAATCAGGTTTGATGAACTTACAGTATAGTTGGTTTTCTCCATGGCTTCTGACTTGTGGTCTCATTTGTAAGTCGCTTTGGATAAAAGCGTCTGCTAAATGACTAAATGTAAATGTAAATGTAGTACAAACTCAGGAAACCAAATTACATTTAATGACAAATGTGTTTAAGTTTAAATATCAGAAAGAATTTTGAATTACACGGCTACAGATGGTAGAAGCCTGATCATAGATTCTTAGTTTGCTGTTCTGCCTGTTGAACTTTTTTTTTTTTACACTGGTATTATTTTTTCCCAAGTTCCAAAACTGTCATGTAGGTGGACTGGCTGCTCTAAATAACCATTTTGACTCTGAATATTTTTAAGTTCTTGTTCTTAATGCAAGTTGTAGTAGCCACAACAAATGCTTACTTATCTACTTACTTACTGTACATACCTATTACTTATTTTACACACTTGCATACTTACTGGAAATGCACACCTACTTGCCCATCAACCCACTTACCTCACATACTTACTTACCTTCTTCATTACTCATCTGCATACTACTTTGGAATTTGCCTGATTCGTTTCGCTGGGGTTTGGACAGTGGCACAAATCTCATTTGAGAAAAATCCTAGATCGTCTCATAAAGAGGGACGTGGACTAAACAAAATGTGTATTTTGTGTATTTGCAGCATAAAGACAGCAGAAAATAGCCATCCATCCATTATCTTACGCTTTATCCTGTACTAGGGTCACAGGGGGGGGGGGGTTCCCCATGCCCATCCATGGGAGAGCGTTTCGGGCGTTGGGCTGTTACACTCAGGACAGGGCGCCAATCCATCGCTGGGCACACACTCACTCACACAAAGACACACAATATGGAGCAATTTTGAAGAATTCAATTGACCTTGATCCATGTTTTTGGACTGTGGGAGGAAACCGGAGAACCTGGAGGAGTGGTAGCTCAGTGGTTAGGGTGTTGGGCTGTCAATCTGAAGGTTGACGGTTCAAATCCCAGGTCCACTGAAGTTACCAGTGTGGGTCCTTGAGCAAGACCCTTAACCCTCATTGCTCCAGGGATGTTGAGATTAACCCTGTGCTCACCTTGTAAGTCGCTTTGGATAAAAGCGTCCGATAAATGACCAAATGTAAATGTAAATGGAACCCCATGTGGACATGGTGAGAACATGAAAACTCCACCCAGATTGGGATTCGATCCCTGAATCCCTAGTGCTGAGAGGTGAACGTGCTAACCACTAAGCCACCGTGCCGCCCCACAGCAGAAAAGATGAATTGTGTGTTAATACGGGAAATGACTCTGAGGTCTCGGGAAGTGATGATGCATTTTGTTAACAGCATGCAGATCAGTTGTTACAGGCAGAGCTGTGGTTCATACGAAATTCATTCGAAAACCTGTAGCACTCATCCATGATGTAAGCACTCAAACACACACACACACACACACACAGCCCACAGAGGAGGTCTTATTCTCATTAGAGCCTGGCAGCATGTTCACATCTCTTTGTGTTTCCCTCATTAAATGATGTCTCAGGGAAAACTAGGCAAGATGCTGGTAAAGTTTTGGGATCATTAAAACTTCGCATGAAATCGTTGTTTTGTTTTTTTTTTTTTTTTTTTTTTTTTTTTCTTTCCTGCAAATTCTGCAGGTGTTTTTTTTTTTTTTTTTTTCCAGAATGCATTCTTCATTTTTTCATTCATTCATTATCTTCCGCTTTATCCTATATTAGGGTCGCGGGGGGGGGGTTCCCCATGCCCATCCAGGGGAGAACATTTCGGGCGCTGGGCAGATACACCCAGGATAGGGCGCCAATCCATCGCTGGGCACACACTCACTCACACAGACACACTCCATATGGGGCAATTTGGAGAACTCAATTGACTTCATCAATGTTTTTGCACTGTGGGAGGAAACCGGAGAACCCGGAGGAAACCCACACGGACACGGGGAGAACATGGAAACTCCACCCAGATGGGGATTCGAACCGGGAATCCCTAGTGCTGAGAGGCGAACGTGCCAACCACTAAGCCACCGTGCTGCCATTCTTCATTTTAGGTTCTTTAATTATTGTTCCACCTCATTATTTTACTTCTCAAACATCTTCATATGCACCGTCATGTGAGATTTAACGGCCTGCCCTGTGCTTTTCAGATCTGATGTGGTTGTGCTGTGCTTCTCCCTGGCCAACCCGAACTCTCTGCGTCATGTCCGCACCATGTGGTATCCGGAGATCAAGCACTTCTGTCCACGAACCCCCATTATCTTGGTGGGCTGTCAGCTGGATCTGCGCTATGCTGACTTGGATGCTGTCAACCGGGCGCGGCGACCCCTGGCCAAGTACAGCCCATGTGATTTATTCTTGAAATGCTTAACATTGTTTTGAGTTATGTGAGTAACGTTCATTGTTTGCTTTCTGTCTCTCAGACCCATTAAATCCACAGATATCCTTCCACCAGAACGAGGCCACGAGGTTGCAAAAGAACTGGGTGTGCCTTATTATGAGACCAGCATTGTCGCTCAGTTCGGTGTCAAGGACGTCTTTGATAACGCTATCAGAGCCGCCTTAATTTCTCGCCGCCACCTTCAGTTTTGGAAGTCCCATTTGAAAAAGGTCCAGCGGCCCCTTCTTCAGGCCCCATTTTTGCCTCCTAGGCCTCCACGGCCCGTTGTAGGCATTCCTGATCCCCCTCCTTCGGACGGAGAAGGCCTTGACTCGCTCTTCTGCCAGCCGTTATGTGCAGATGTCTTGTTCCTTCTTCAAGGCGATACCACGCGTGTTTTTGCTCATAAAGTATACCTTGCAACTTCCTGTTCCAAGTTCTATGACCTGTTCAGCATGGACCTTGGATCCGCTGAGGAAGGAAAGGAGGAAGACGACACACTGGAGGCGAGCGAGGAAGAGGAGCAAAGTCGTAGAGGAGCCAAAGAACAGGCAGGACGTACCAAGAGCCTGGATATTGATAAAGATGGTGAAGGTGGAACCCGGGGTCCCAAGAGATTTCTTTTTATTGAGCAGGGCTCAATGAGGACTTCCCAAAGCGATTATGCCCTGCCGGCCAGGACCCAGTGCTCGGTGGGGTCTGTGGGAACAGGACGTCCACTTTTGGGATGGGGCAGAGGCTTTCTGAGTGTGTATGTTGAAAGGGTGGATGACCCGGTTACTGGTCACCCTCGACTCATGACCGTGGTGACTATGGATGAGCTGATTCAAGAGGCCCCTTTCCGGGTGTGTTTTAAAATTACTTTCTAAAATTATTAACACACAGTTACTTTATATAAAAATGTAATTAAATAAATGAAAGAAGAAAGGGCGGCACGGTGGCTTAGTGGTTAGCACGTTCGCCTCTCAGCACTAGGGATTCAGGGATCGAATCCCCATCTGGGTGGAGTTTCCATGTTCTCCCCGTGTCTGCGTGGGTTTCCTCCGGGTTCTCCGGTTTCCTCCCACAGTCCAAAAACATGGATCAAGTTAATTGAGTTCTCCAAATTGCCCCATATAGAGTGTGTTTGTGTGCGTGTCTGTGTGTGTGAGTGTGTGCCCAGCGATAGATTGGCGTCCTGTCCTGGGTCTATCTGCCCAGCGCCCGAAACGTTCTCCCCTGGATGGGCATGGGGAACCCCCCCCGCAACTCTAATATAGGATAAAGCAGAAGATAATGAATGAATAAAGAAGAAAGAACGAACCCAAATGTAAAGAGTGTTCAGGAATTTAATGTCCTTTAAACAAATCACTGCTAAGAAAATCTGTCAAAACTAAAGAAATATAATCCTGAACTCTGTGCTGCCATTTGTGCAATGAACTCAAGCGGGCGGGGGAGTGGGGGGGGGCACTAAGGGGCACTATCCAGTGCTGTAGGACTAAATTTACTGTACAAAATGCTAGCTAATAGGTCCATTTATCTTATAACTTCATAAAACAGACGACCCAATGGGGTTAGTTTATTCCTGAAAGTTATAAATAATCCTATAAATAATTCTGTTGTTTCTTTTGATCAATACCACAAAAATCAATACTATTCTTGATGTACTTTTATCCTCTATGATGCGCTTATTGTTAGTATTTCTGTCTATTATTCTTTTAATGTATTTAAACTGTAAATGTTGCACCTGTGACTACTGCAAATTCCCTCACGAGATAAACAAACTATGTTGAATCTGATGTTGCTTACGCTCCATTCTCCCTCTGCTCAGGCGGTTCTACAGTACTTATACACTGGTCATCTGGATGAGGGCCGGAGTGACCTGATGCAGGTGGCCACCATCGCTGAGCTGCTTGAGGTGTTTGATTTGCGCATGATGGTGGCCAACGTGCTGAACCGTGAGAGCTTCATGAACCAGGAGATCACCAAAGCCTTCCATGTGCGTCGCGCCAACCGCATTAAGGAGTGCCTGAGCAAGGGCACCTTCGCTGGTAGGCTGCTGATTTCATCTCATCTCATTATCTTCTGCTTAATCCAACACTAGGGTCGTGGAAGGGGTTCCCCATGCTGGGCAGATACACCCAGAACACGACACAAATTCATTGCTGGGCACACACTCACTCACACACACACATGCACTCTAAAGGGGCAATTTGGAATTGAATCCACTTTTTTTGGACTGTGGGAGATAACCGGAGAACCCAGAGGAAACCCACACGAACATGGGGAGAACATGGAAATGTCACGCAGGTCGGGCTTCAAATCTGGATCCTCAGCGCTGAGAGGCAGACGTGTTAGCCACACCGCCACCATGCTGCTGATTTATTTTTTTTATTTATATTCTGCAACGTCATGTTTGTTTTGTGTTATTGTGAATGCTGCAGTGCTTTTCTTTTAGGATTGTGTTGTAAGTGAACATTTTTCAACACTGAATAACCAGCGATCATAAAAATGATCATCTGGAACCTGGCATTCTGTTACAGATTTCCTTTTAATCTCATTTGAATCATAATTTGATGTTGCTGCTGATGTATCTTTTTTTTTACTATGACGCTTCTTGTCTTTTTGTTTTGTGAAGCAATTCTTGTTTAGCAGACTCTCTGTTTTTACTCTGCCAACAGAGTGACGTATCTGTGTTGTTTTGTCCAGCTGTGTTTGTGTGTGTGTGTGTGTGTGTGTGTGTGTGTGTGTGTGTGTGTGTGTGTGTGTCTTCAAAATGATTACAGCCAACTAACCATGAAGCTCTGTTGTGTTGGTGTGTCATGTGCTTCCTCATTAGCTCAGCGCCATCACTAACCTCTCTATGTTCTTATCACAAGCTTTCCACATTAAATTACTTCTGAATCAGCATTTTTAAGTTGGTCAGACATGACACCGTTTTTTAGAGTGCATGTTTCAACTCGCACGTTGTATTTGGCGGAGCAGAAACACACTCGATTAGATAAACACATGATTTTTACACGAAAAACATAAATCACAAGATGCTTTTTCCTGTATTCTGTGGAAAAAGTAACTTTAACAACAAGAGAACATTTCAGGCTCAGTAGTCAGGAGTGATAAAGCAACGATTTGCAAATTATTATTGAAGCTTTAAAGTGATAACTTTAAAAACTCTTAAAACTCACCCGCATTTGTATCAGACACACCTTTTGTGTTTCTTTATTAATCATATGTTTTATTACTGTAGTTCTATTAAACATACAATGAACATACAATGACATAGACAACAAATGAACATAGATTCATTTTGTAGTTCTACAGTTACAGACTGTAGTCCGTCTGTTTCCCTACAAACTAGTTCCCTAGTCAGGACCCTCACAGATCCACCACAGAGCTGGATGACCTTTACCATAGTGGTGCTATGTTAGTGGGTTGTTGAGGTGTGTGTGACACTGGGAATAATCCACCACCCAAAAAATGTCCAACGACCAGCCTCATGTTCACAGCTTTCTATGATCACTGAATAAAAATTAGAGGATGATTTAAACTAAAATGTGCAGCAACAAATGAGCCACCATCTCTGACTTTAGTGATGCTCTCACCATGTCAGCATCACTACAGTGCTGAAAATCATCCACCCAAATTATACCTGCACTGTGTTGGTGAAGCAGAAGATGTTAATCTGTTGTTCTGTAATTGTAGAACCACTAATCAGAATCTATATGTTAAGTTTAGCTGATTAAACATACAGTGTGTGTATAAACCAGCGGGTGTGTCTGATAAAGGGGACACTGAGTGTAAGTTTACAGGACAATGACCTGGAGCATCACCCCAAATATTAGCAAAATCTTAACAACATGAAGACCAAAGAAGATGCCTCTGGGACATTAGTGTCCTCATCCAGTCCATCTCTCACCTCCTTTTTCGATCTTCTTATCAGCCCTGTCTATCTGTCTATTTATTGTTCGTATGTCTATTTGTCTTTCCGTCTGTTTCTCTGTGTTCGTTTGTCTTCCCCTTCCGTAGCCCCGACACTGTGACACACACCAAGATGTGTGCTCTTTTCCGACTGGTTTTAGATGTGGTGTTCCGACTGGACGACGGGTACCTCCCTGCCCACAAGCCTCTGCTCATCTCCAGCTGTGATTGGATGGCGGCAATGTTCCGTGGATCCTTCATGGAAAGCTACATTGAGGAAGTGAGCAGACTTATGTTTTTAACTGTTCCCGCCAATTGATTCAGAGTCTTATTTATTAAAATGACATTGAAGATTTGCCCACATTAGTGGCGTGTTTACTACACGGAGTTAATGCTACCAATGTGAACTTAGTTTAGATTTAGATTTGGTCATTTAGCAGACGCTTTTATCCAAAGCGACTTACAATGATCCTAACTCGATGGTAAGAGCATGAGGTTTGGCCACAGCATCCCTGGAGCAATGAGGGTTAAGGCTCAAGGACCCACGTTGGTAACTTCAGTGGACCTGGGACATTCTAACTTATAATCACTTTATGGAAAGAGTGGGGGGATAAATGTATGTAATTGTTTTTAACTTTCCAACTATTTAAATTTACTGTTGTAAATTTGGTCCAATGTGGCTCCTTGAGCAAGACCCTTAACCCTCATTGCTCCAGGGACGCTGGTCTCTGTGTTCTGGCCCCAGCAAAGTTGGCATACTTGTAAGTTGCTTTGGATAAATACGTTTGCTAAATGTAAATGTAATTAAATGTAATGTGGATGAAATCCTCAGTTTTTATCTAGAAAGGGAGGGGCCTACTATCCCTTTCTAACAGGAGCCAGTTAGCTGAACTTGAACTTGAACCCTTATCCATCGGATCAATTCTCTGAACCATCACTCTCCATCATTACGTCTTCATCACTGTTGATCAGTTACATTAAAATTTAAAATTCTTAATGTGAATTTAGAGACTGTGGCAGGTATGACTGGGTTACCACCATGACAAACTAACACACATCATCTAATCAATATGAAATAATACTGGAGCATTCAGTAATGCTCCAGTAGTCATGGGTCAGTATGCACACTTGTCATGCACACTTGTATACTTTGCTTTACACACAATTTAAGCCTTAAAATCTAGTACAATTAAAATTTTTTGAGTTTGTCTTAAAGTCTACAGGCATTGCTAAATATGGTACAGTTAAGCATCATGTTTGATGGTGGAGGGAGCAATGGGAATATCGAATTCCTGGGGGATCGCATGTCCACACATTTGAAGGCTTATAGATATGATATCATTAATGCACACCCTGCTTTGTCTTGCTTTCTGTAATATCACACTAAAACCCACTTCCCTTTTCAGGCTGTTTCAGCTCTTTTTAAATTCAGGGGGTTTTAGGAATGTAGTGTAAATATCCAATAATTAACCACCTAACTTTTGGGATGAGAATTCTGGAAAATGCAGTTGATCTTAAGTTTTTTGGAACAGACCTGAACTGGTGAGATTTTTGAATGACATGCATTTTCTACATTACAGCTTTAATTTAATTTAAAGTAATGTAAAGCAACATCAGACTATTCAAGAGCAGTGGTTAACATTCTGCCATTGTTTGGCCCTTGAGCAAGTTGCTGCTCTGTATTTGTTGCAGTTGTTGTTGAGGTTGCTCTGTATAAGAATGTGCTACATGCTGAAAACGTATATTTAAATACTCATGGCTTATTCAACATGTTAGAACACATGACAACACATGGCACATGTACATGGCAACATTTAAAGCAGAAAGTCAAGTATAATTTAAAGTATTTTGATGTAAAATGATGGATATTAAAACATAAAATAAGTTCGGGCTGAAGAGTGTCACTTACAGAGCTTTATTTGGTGTGTAGCTTCAGCTCTGTAACCGGAAGTGTGCAGGCTTCACTGCTTCCTACAGCAATGATGAAACTTTTTTTTTTGCAAGTCAGTTTTCATTTATGACACAAGGATGGGCAATGAACTAGAAAGTTAATTCCTATTAATACTGAGTCTGATTTTTAAGCTGGAGGAGGGAGGGGTCTTTAAATGTCTTATTATAAAAGCAGAGAGGCTCCAGCCCACCCCCGTAAGAAAAAACATAAACTCTATAAAAACGTAGCAAATCAATAGAACCTGTTTTTTTTTTTTTTAATTTTTTTATTTTTTGTGGTTGCATACAGACATTAAATACGATGATAGCGCCATACTTACATCACGGTCACATCCGTACAATACGGATACAATAAAAAAATACAAAAACAATAAAACATAATCTCTGAGGGGTTCTACCTTAGATTTTCCAGATAAGTCCAGAGCGGGGACCAAAGCTGCCAAAAGTTTTTAGACCTCTGACGAAGGTCATAAGTCAGTTTCTCAAGAGGAAGGAGAGAAGTCAGCTGAGAGAGCCATAAGCTCAATGATGGGGCTTGTTTGGATGACCAGAGTAGCAAAATACACTTTTTTGCTATAAAAACCAACAAAATAAAGTTCTGTCTCAGCTGGAAATCAAAAATATCGTTCAATTTAGCATTAAGCAGATACAGTGAAGGGCACATAGCAAACTTTATGCCGAAGATGTCCTCGATTGCTGAGTGCACTTCCCTCCAGAACGATTTAATTTTGTTACAAGTCCAGAAGGAGTGAAGAAATGTACCTCTCTGTGTCTGGCATTTGAAACATAGATCAGATCTCTCTGGGTATATCCTTTGTAATCGTACTGGTGTTAAATAGATTCTATGCATGAACTTAAAGTTAAGTTCATGCACATTAATTGAAGTACACTTAGGATACAGATTCTCACAAACAGATTCCCATGTGTTTTGATCCAATTCCATTTCCAAGTCTTTCTCCCAGATACCCTTCAAATTTAGCAAAACTGACAGGGATTCGTTAGACAATATACTATATAACTTTGAAATCAACCCTTTTGAGTCAAACTCTTTAGTGAAAAGTTGTTCCATCTCTGTCAACTCCATCCGCAACTCCCCCCTATCCAAAAGAGATCTAAGAAAATGTCTGATTTGGAGATATTTGAAAAAATCGGATTTCGATAAGTTATATCTCTCTAGAATATCCCCAAAGGATAACATGATCCCGTCCGAGAACAGGCAAGAGACGTGTGTGATCCCTCGCCTAAACCAGTCAAGGAATCCTATATTATGCAACTGAGAGGGGAAATCTGGGTTGAGCGCTAATGGGGAAGACATAGAAAGACAAATAGGAATTTTTAGATATCTTTTAACGTCTTTCCAAGTCAGCAGGGTATTGGATACAACAAACGAGTCAGACACCCCTTTCAACCTCTCCACCTTATGAATAAATGGTAAAAGAGGGAGTGAAAGAGGGGAGCATGTTATGGACTCCATATTGACCCATAATGAGTCAGTCCTATTGGTACACCAGCTAATGATGTGTTTAATCTGAGCTGACCAATAATATAATTGCATGTTTGGTACACCAGCACCACCTTTCTCTTTAGGTTTCATTAAATTAGCAAATTTAAGTCTAGGCTTTTTATTATTCCAAATGAACTTTGAAAAGTGACTGTTTAGATCTTTAAAAAATGGGCTAGACAGATAGCAGGGAAGAGATTGAAATAAATATAAAAGACGAGGCAGAACATTCATTCTTAGAACATTTACTTTGCCAAAAAAGGATAGTGGGAGAGAGCACCAGATACCCAGATCACTCTTAATTTTAGAGACAAGGGGCAGATAGTTTTTGGAAAAAAGATTATTAAGTTTTGGTGTTAAAAAAACTCCCAAATAATTAAATCCGTCAGTGGCCAGATAGAATGGGAAGTCATCCCCCAGAAAGGTAGTTAAAGTTTGAGAGGAGCAAGTAGGGACATTAAACGGCAACGCCTTGGATTTTAAAAAATTGATTTTGTATCCGGAGAGTATACTATATTGAGTAATATTATCCAATATTACAGGAAGAGATTGAACCGGATTAGAAATAAACAATAACACGTCGTCAGCGTAAAGAGAGATTCTATGGTCCTCATTTCCCACTTTTATGCCTAAAATATTGGCGTCTGCTCTAATTAATTCAGCCAGTGGTTCAATCACCAAAGCAAATAATAAAGGTGAGAGAGGACATCC
Source organism: Corydoras sp. C115 (assembly GCA_019802505.1). NCBI lineage: Eukaryota > Metazoa > Chordata > Actinopteri > Siluriformes > Callichthyidae > Corydoras > Corydoras sp. C115. The sequence goes on from JAFMOC010000070.1 coordinate 1,341,588, forward strand.
TTGTCTTGTTCCCCTTTTAATGCTTATGACTTGTGACATTTGTCCATTGGTTAAAACTGTGGCTCGGGGATCAGAATATAAAAGTTTAACTAATTTAATAAAGTTTGGTCCTAATTTAAATTTCTCAAGTGTGGCGAAGAGAAAAGCCCATTCGACACGGTCGAAGGCCTTCTCTGCATCGAGTGACACGATAAGGGCAGGGTGTTTGGACGTGTCAAGATAATCCCACAATATTTAATAGCCGGCGTATATTGTCAGAGGCATATCGCATTGTCACAAAACCAGTTTGGTCGGATCTGATTACCTTTGGCAGTACAGTCTCGAGCCTACGAGAAAGTACTTTAGCTAAAATTTTGCAATCGGTATTTAGTAAGCTTATTGGTCTGTAAGATTCACAATCCAGAGGGTCTTTACCTTTTTTCAAAATTAAACAAATTGTTGCCATTTTCCAGGTGTCGGGTACCATACCGGATTCGAGCAGGTCATGCAAAACGGGTAGTAGAATTGGGTGGAGCTCAGGCCAGAAAGTTTTGAAAAACTCGGGCGGAAAGCCATCGGGACCAGGGGACTTATTAGAAGGCACAGCTTGCAGTGCTTGAAAAACTTCCTCAGGAGAGAACCCAGCATTTAAAGCAACCCTGTCCTCCTCTGATATAACCGGAAGAGATAACTTATCAAGAAAAGCCAAAACATCTGTGTCTGACATTGTGTTCTCTGATTTATAAAGAGACTGATAGAAACTTTTAAAAGACCTGTTAATAACCAGAGGATCGTATGTGATAGAACCATCAGGGTTTTTTAGAGATTTAATAGCTCTGTCACTCTGTTCCTTCTTAAGTTGATGTGCAAGCAGCCGACTAGATTTGTTTCCGAATTCGTAAAACTTCTGTTTTGAAAAATGGAGCAGTTTTTTAATATGATTAGTATGATTCAAATTAAGCTTGGCTCTTGCCTGGCATAGTCTCACAAAATTTGACTGAGTGGGGAAGGATTTATGTAGTTTTTCTAGACGGGTAACTTCTGCCTCCAAATCCAAACGTTCTTGGGCCTGAGTCCTTTTTACTGAGGAGGAATAAGAGATAATGTCACCTCTAATTGTGGCTTTAGCCGCATCCCATAAAATAGCTGATGAGACAGGAGAATGTTTATTATTCTCCCAGAAGTAACGTATACGCTGTCGCATAAAGTCACAAAATGCTATGTTTGTAAGCAAAGAAGAGTTAAACCTCCAAATCCTACTCTTAGATATAGGAATATCCAATTTCATTTCCATATAGACTGGGGCATGGTCAGACAATACAATGGGGCCAATTTTGCTATCTGTTACAAGATGAATCGAGGAGTTGGGTATGAATATGTAATCAATTCGCGAATACGAACTGTGGGGATTAGAGTAAAAGGTATAGTCCCTGATACTAGGATTCAATTCTCTCCAAATATCAACCAGTCCAGATTCTGAACACCTCCGCCTAAGTACCAGCGCTGATTTAGAGTTGGATGAAAGAGCCGAAGATTTATCTAAATTTTGATCTAAGACGCAATTAAAATCCCCCGCCACAACACCTAATTTTTTACGATTATCATTAAACAATAAAATTACATCAGACATAAATTTGGGGCAGTCTTCATTTGGTGCATAAACGTTGAGCATAGTAACATGCTGCCCATATAACAGGCCTGAGATGATGATGTATCTGCCTTCAGGATCGCTTATTTGTTTTTCAAGAATAAATGGCAAGTGTTTATTAATTAATATAGCCACACCTCGCTTCTTCGGATTAGAACTAAAAGATGCAAAATATACTTGTCCTACCCAATCTCTTTTAAGTTTTAGGTGCTCAAGATCTGATAGATGTGTTTCCTGAATCATGGCAACTGATGCTCTCTCCTTTTTAAGAAAAGTCAAAATTTTTTTCCTTTTAATAACGTGCCCCAAGCCTTTCACATTCCAGGTTATGTATTTAAGAGAATCATCCATTTTCAATTTGAAAGAAAAGTGACCAAAATGTGACATAAAGCGCCAAATTTGTGAAACAAAAGGTCATATGTGCAACCATTTTAAATTTAACAGACACAAACAAACATAAACATCCCATCCCGCCCACCCCAAGCCCTGTCCCCAAAACGACAGGGCAGATCAATTTGTACTAGGTCACCAGGCCCGCAAAACGACGACCGCAAAGAAAAAACGTGAAAAAGAAAAAAAAACAAAAAAACCCTCACTCCACATACAACGTGAAATGAAACCAGGCATCGCTCCGGGCGTTTACAATACACCAATGTCCATCCAGATCTCAAAAGAAACATAGAATCAGAACAATAAGTATATAGATTAAATAAAATAGTCAAGAATAACAAAATATTTTCTTCCCCTTACATAAATATCAGTAACAGATAGCACAATTTCTAAGTACTATCATCTTAACGACAAATGTGAGATCCGGAAAAAAAGCTAACTCTCTCTAATGGAGTCTGTAGAAAATTTGAAAAGAACACCAAGTTAGGTACATGTCCAGTAGTCACTTGTCAGTTTCAATACTGGTCAGAAAGCTTTTTGCCTCCTCGACTGTCGAGAACAAGCGGATCTTACCGCCATGAAAACACCGGAGCTTCGCAGGATAAGCAAATCCTCGAAACATCTGTCGAGCTGAAAACTCCTGCCTCAGCTGCCCGAACTCGCGCCGTCTCCTGAGGACCTCAGCAGAGAGATCCTGATAGAATCGAAGCTGACCCCCGTCGTGTGTTACCTGACGTTTCTGTAGCGCGGCTCGTAAGACTGTCTCCTTGTCTGGGTAGCGGAGAAAGCGCACCAGCACAGCCCGCGGCGGGCCGCGCTCCGGCGGGGCCGGTGCGAGGGATCTGTGAGCGCGCTCTATTTCGGGGGTAAAATCCGGTGGAAGGTCGAGCCATTTCGGCAGCGTTGCGCGTAAGAATTCAGCGAGGGGCGTGGAGCCCTCCGCCCGTTCAGGGAGGCCGACAATCTTGATATTTTTTCGTCGCCCGCGGTTCTCTAGGTCGTCAACCTTAAGCTGAAGTTGCTGAGTTCTCTTCTCTAGCGCGGCTAGCTGGTTGCTGTGGGAGGTTGAAAGGTCTTCCATGTCGGAGACCCGATCTTCCATCCCAGACAGTCTGGTCTCATTGGAGGCAACTCTCTCCGTTAAATCCGTGAGAGCCGCACATAGTGAAGTAAGACTGGAGGTTAAAGTATCCAGGCGACCGTCAATAATTTCCAGGCGAGTGTCCAGCCGAGATCCGAGCGCGCGAATCTCGGATAACACTTCGCTCTGAGATGTCGTTGCCATTGGCGCCAAAGTTGCCTCAGGTTTAGCTGGTTTCTGTTTGTTCCCTCTGGTCGGTCGGGCAGACGAAAACAACGGAAAATCTCGTGCCTCCTGATTGTCGGACATTTCGGGTCACGTTAAATATCGATTAAATGGTGTTCCAAGCAGTTTTAAGAAGAGTAGTAACAAAATTAAAAAGTAAACGGAGCGGAGCGAAAACTCAAGCCGCCATCTTCCAGTGGGTCACGTGACGCCCCCAATAGAACCTGTTTTAAGAAATTAAAGACTTTACACCACTTACCACATCCCTTGAGTGCCAGTGGACCATGGTTCTGTTATATTGGGTAATACATCATGGGGGGACTCCTTCATTAAGACAACATGCCACCTGCAGACTTCCAAGTCGTACAAGACTCAGCACTTTTTAATCACTCCCTTTATATGCACACGTAATGCCAAGACATTTCATTAAATACAACAACCACTGCTCTCTCTCTCCCGCTGTCTTACTCAAACTCTCTCTCTCTGTGGTTAGGTCTTTAAGTTTAACTGCAACTTGAATTCAGCATCAGAGAGAAAATGCAGTCAAATGAAAGCACACTTTAAACATTACAGCATCTTTTGAACTAAAACCAGGTTTCTCGCCATGAAATTGGAAGTTAGAATGATCAGAATCAGTAAAAAGCAACACTAGTAGTGTTTGCCGTTCATCATGATTATATTATTCATTCATTCATTCATTATCTTCCGCTTTATCCTCTATTAGGGTCGCGGGGGGGTTCCCCATGCCCAACCAGGGGAGAACGTCTCGGGCGTTTGGCAGATACACCCAGGACAGGGCGCCAATCTATCGCTGGGCACATGATTATATTATAATAACTTAATTGTAATAATATTATATGTATATGTGAGATAAAGGGTGACACGGTGGCTTAGTGGTTAGCACGTTCGCCTTTCAGCACTACCCCATCTGGGTGGAGTTTCCATGTTCTCCCCGTGTCCGTGTGGGTTTCCTCCGGGTTCTCCGGTTTCCTCCCACAGTCCCAAAACATGGATCAAGTCAATTGAGTTCTCCAAATTGCCCCATGTAGAGTGTGTTTGTGTGAGTGAGTGTGTGTCCAGCGATAGATTGGCGCCCTGTCCTGGGTGTGTCTGCCCAGCGCCCGAAACGTTCTCCCCTGAATGGGCATGGGGAAACCCCCCGCGACCCTAGTAGAGGATAAAGCGGGAGATAATGAATAAATGAATGAATATATGAGATAAGGTGAAAGATCTTTATCATCGTAATCAGTGTACAATCCTTTTCCAATAAGCTGAGATGGTGAGGTTCATAAAAGTCTGAATAATCTGATTTTAATTGGCCAGGTGCTTTGCTACTCTGCTAATTCAGAGCAATGTGATAAGTGTGAAGTATGAACACAACCGAGACCTCTGAATCATGCTAATGTGCAGTTCTGTTTGGTTTCAGATATAAAGCTCTATAAATGACTTTCAGCTTATAGGTCAGAGCTACTTATAGGTCATTATCCTTTAAAAAAAAGTGAAATATCATGGTGCTGGAACTTTGACAGCAGAATACCTCCTGTGCTTTTACTGTACATCTTTTACTCTGCCCTTTAGTATTAATTAGAGGCCACAGTCAGGATGACATTCTGCTAATTTGTCAGAGCCACGCAGGTGTGTGCCACCCCCGGGGGATCAGATGGACCCCCCGAGTTGTTCTGAGGTCATCTAATTTTACCTCTTTTCTATTTACCTTCTCAGGTCTTCAGTCATCCAGCTGTTATATTTTGTCTCTACTGCTTCAGTAATCTTAAAAAAACATCATACACACACATCCTATTTCTTTATACTGGGTCAAATATGAAGCGTTTTGATGATCAGCGTTGTATTTTTGGTCGATTTATTGTTACTTAGTCATGTACAAAAATGTAAAGACTACGCCTTGCGCCTAAGTAATCCAGTATGTGTATGTTTCCAATAGAAGTAAACACATCTCCAGTATGTCTGCATGTTGGGAAATCTTTTTTTGCAGGCCTGGCATACTCCCCCCCCCTCCCCAGAGTGCCCGAGAGCTGGCAAAATGCATGTGGTTTTGGTTTAACTCCCTCCCTTTGCACTAACCATTAAGCCACCATGCAATTGCTGTGATCTTCAGAGAGAGTTTGAACAAAGACAACTAAATTGGCTGCTCCAAATTGCTCATATATAGTGTGTGTGTGTGTCAGTGAGTGTGTACCCAGCAATGGATTGGCGCCCTGTCCTGGGCACACACTCCCAAGACATTCCCCCCTGGATGGGTATGGGGAACCATCCCCTCACAACCCTAATAGGTAGTGAGGATGGATGGATATGTTGGTGCAACCTTATGAGTGGACCTCTTCCTCCCACAAGAAAATTTACAACCATTTTATTTTTGCATATAAAGTAAAGCAACACAATAGATCTTATCACCAGTGAAGATCAGGTGTGACACACCCGATTGATCCTGTCCACTTGTGTTTCTATTAGTTAAGGCACATTATGATAACCATCTCTGAACCGGCTCTATATGACAATATTGTCGCTCCCACCGACCGACTGAGTGGATGTCATTTACACAGAGGTCATGTCTCCTATTGCGACAAGACCATGGACTTATTTGTCCAGAGCTTTGAGTCAGGAATGGCAGAAGTTTCATGTGGTGCTTTTATCTCCTGAGGGATGAAAAACCCCTTGCTGAGGCTTTGGCCCTTACCCTCCCTGTCGTCTCCCCAGCTTTTCCTGCAAACACACATTCTGTTTAAACCAGAGTTTGTTTTTTGACCACTTGCTTTCTCATTTCACGCCATGCGAGAAGACATGGCAGCGTTGTGGGTGGCTGCCAGGACCATGCCGGTCATATGATTGAGAAGTGGCAGCAGATTGCTTCATCACTGGATAGCTTTCTTTAGTTTCCCTAAAACTGAGCTATGAACAGCCATGCTTTCAAATACTCTCCCACAGATTCCCTTCATCTCATTTTTTTTTAACTCATGTTTAATATTTTGCGCCATTGTTTCGCTTAAATCCTCTGCAGATTTATGATAAAGGCAGCCATGGCTGATGCATTTGTTGGTTCTTCTTGTTCGTTCCTTTAGGTGGAGATACCAAACACCACTACTGCCTGTATGAGAGCTGTGCTAGAATACCTGTATTGTGGTTTGCTGACTCCCTGCTCTGATCTGGAGCCTATTGATCTCATAATACTAGCGAACCGTCTTTGCCTGCCACGTCTGGTGGCGCTTACAGGTAGGTCATTAATTTTATTAGCTACTATCTGTTATGTAGGATTGTGGTTATGGAATCTGCCTAAAGATCCCTGGTTACACAGAGTGCCATTGCTAAAGTGCCCTTGGGCGAGGCACCTAACCCCATTTGGTTCCCAGGCTCCCCATTTGGTTCCGTTTTGAGTCTATACTTTGATTCTTTGGTACCACTGTAACATTGGTAGAGGCTTTGCTTCTGTGATGTTCGGCACAGGCATGAACTTGTTGGCTCAGATTCGCTGGTAATTCATCACACCAGTGTCACATCTGAAGCCGATGATTAGTCAGTGACTTTGACGATCTATGTGGGCTTAAGCTCAAAGGTGTGCTCAAATTTTATATATATATATATATATATATATATATATATATATATATATATATATATATATATATATATATATATATATAGCACTCCTCCCAACATGTACATTTTCCATTCACGGATTATAGGCTTAGTTTTTGCTCGCCGAAGGGCCCCCCCCAGTGTTTAAACCAGTTCTTTTTAGCTTTTAAATGAAGTTTGTAAGCACCCTTTTTATTGTGTGTTTATGATATTCATTTTCTGTTGTGTGCACATACTTTCAGAGGAAATACTGTATATACTGTACTATATATCTGAGGTATATGTGAGAAAAACCTTTGAAACTTTTATTTGCCTTTCATGGTTATGCCTCACGTGGTTGGGTCTGGCGTGCCCACATGAAATAACCAGCACAAATTAGCTATTATAAAATTTGGATGGTGGAAAAATTCAGTTAATTATGTCGCTCTGTTATGCTGTGATTCACAGAACAACATGCTGTTGAAGAACTGCTGCAGTGGGCGGTTAAAGGAGCGGACATTGACGGACAGGTGCTGGCTTACTTAGAACTGGCCCAGGTAATTTTCCCAATTTAGGGGCGCAGGGTATTGGGCTTTATTAGTGTATTCTTTCATCAACACTGATTTGAATCCTGAAGTAGCTAGGTAACGAGGGACACTATAATCCACTAAATTAGCATTCATTCAGAGCTCAGTTTAATTCCTGTTCAAAGGATTTGGCATTGCCTTTCAAATGAAGCCCTTTATTAGAAATCACCATCTAATGCCGTGTGCCAACTCCACTTCATCTCCCTTTCTATGTGTCTTCTGTAGTTCCACAATGCCAAACAGCTCTCGGCCTGGTGTCTCCATCACATTTGCACCAACTACAACAGTGTGTGTCGCAAGTTCCCCAAAGACATGAAGACCATGTCTCCAGGTATACGCTCAATACCTGCCATGCCACATCCTGTGATTATGGCATTCTCAGTGTTAACTTCATCTCTGGTGTTTCTCAATCACCAATCAAATCTAGTTGAAAGCTTTTTCATTCCCACCCTTATTCATCAGTCACATCTCCAAACATATCTTCTGTCTTCCCTGTATCTCCTCTGTCATCTCTTCAGAGAACCAGAAGCACTTTGAGAAGCAGCGCTGGCCTCCGGTCTGGTTTCTTAAAGAAGAAGACCGTTACAACCGCTCGAAAAAGGAGCGCGAGCGTGAAGAGGAAATCCTGCGCAAGCAGCACACCAAACGAGGCTGGTGCTTCTGGAGACACCCATCCTCATCTGCACCTCACATCTCCTGAGCATATGTCTCCGTTAAAGCACCCTCCTCCGACCAAAATCTCTTTGCTCAGCCACCGAAGGCATGGTGGAGCCCAGGGAGACCTCTGTCTATGTCCAGTGTGTATCTTGGTTATTGGGAGTTAGTCCGGGGCCACTTTGCCTTTCTTCTTGAGCCATGTCTTAGGCCAAGCCTGAGGCGAAAAGCTTTGGTTTCTATGGGAGCTTTTAGCTTATTGGTGAATGGAAAGAGGATCGAGAGGAAGCATTGGCTCTTTCTCACTCTGCATTGCTCGTTTCACTGTGTTAATTCTGCATCATGACACCATAGAGAATGTCTTCATGGCGGTGATTTGCCTTTCTTTTATATGACTGTTATTGTCATACATCAATAAACACACACACCCAGAAACACTTCCCTCAACACCAGGCCCAGGCGCTGGCGCCCAAGCATGCAGAGTGCATGGTGCTGCTGTGATAAGCTTCTTCTGCAAAACCTATTCCTGGAATTAATACTTATATTGTCTAAAATATACACTGCTGGTCAAAAGTTTGGGGTCATGCAGAAAAGTCAGATATATAGTTGCAATATGGACGTAGCGTAGTAAATGAAGAACACTGAATTCACCTTGGTGCACGGAGGCCTCAGCTTCCATCACTCATGTTTCAGTCGTACACTGTGGTAGCTAGTCAAAGTTAAAGACACCGAGTCCTTAAACTTCACCTTTTACAATAATGTTATCACAAAACCGTTATGCAAAATGCAAAAAGAAGCAATAAAATTGGCCACGTTGAGGATTTTTGATTTATGTAATGCAGGCTGTTCTATATACCAGGTGTCAGACATCAGATGTTTCTGCATTAGCCCAAACTTTAGCGCGGTGGTGTATGCATTGCCAACACCTTGCACCTAGCAATTAATCCAGCGGCAGGGATTTGTTATTTTTTTAACCGGAAGAGTAAATCCAGTTGAACAGTGATACATAATAATGTTTTTTTAGTTTTTTTTGCCTCAGTACTAAACAACCTTTGCCTCACAGACACACAATATGCTTGCGGATCTTCCTTTTGGTTCCTGGGCTATGTTTTGTATCGAGGCTCTCATGGGTAAAACACCACTTAGGAAATACTTTGTACCGGGGCAGAAACAGATCACTATATAAAGATCTACCATTGGAGCTTTTTTTTTTTTTAGAACACAACACCTCAGCTCACCGAAAAAAAAAAAAAAAATCCCAAACCGTGTTTTAACTGAAGGTTTAAACAGCAATGTGTGTTCTGTATGGTTCCTCTTGCTGATTCTTTTCACTTTGATTGCTCTGATGGATGCACTTGTTCCAGACTTTAGTGATGTGACGGATTCTGACACAACTCAGTGCATTTTTGCTCATCGGTTGCAGTGTGTGTAGCCAGCCAGAAGGTTTCTGAAAGTATTTTGATGTAATCACGTTCAAACTAAAAGCTGCGGTGATGTTGAACTGCACGAAAAAAGTAATAATAATAATAATATTAATACTAATAGATGCAATCAATCAGTTATGGTAACCACTAAGCATTTTTTACATTGACTTATTTCAAACCAGGTTGGTTATTCAGGCTTAGCTTTTTCAAAACGCATACGAACAGGGAATCTTACTTGCCTTTGGTTTCTACCACTTTTGAAATGCTCTTCCTAACAACCAAAAGAAAACTGACGGCTAAGTCTCTGTTAAGAAGAAAATCTAATAACCCCCGGTTCAAACTTCCATCTTCTACCTCTGCAGAGAGAAACAATCCGGAAAAATCAAATCCACTCTCTTTTTTACCGAGCTGAAACATGAGAGCATCTTATAGTTTATAGACATATTTCTTTATTAGTACTCAGGAATGTTTGAATTCAGCAGTGAGTATATTGCACAGTAGCTGTTCCTTTGTAACAGCTAGTGTGCTTCCGTTTGCCGTGCCTCATGGCTTTCGATAAATTCTAAGACTTTTAATAGAAAAAAAGAGAATATTGTGATAGTAACCTAGCAAAGCTTATAAATCTGCTTATGGTCCCCGTATCAATGGCGCCTTAATCCTCAGGTGAGCATCTAATTAGGTCTGAATGATCACTCTGTCACCTTGTTGATGAGAAACCATTTTCACTAACTACATCTGAAAATTCTCATTCTTTTGATGGGAATACATTGATCCCTGTCCCAGGGTAAACCAAAAGAAACAACGGAAACTTTTTTTAAAGCTTCTTCTATTTTTGGTCTTTTTTTCCACCTCTCAAGCCTGCTTCATCTGTAAGTGTAGCGTGCTGCAGGCAGACGACGTGGAAAGGCTTTTTCTCGCTAGAGCTAGACTAGAATCATCAACAGCTACTAAAATAGAGGTGCAAGAGAATCTCACTGGGCCCAAGTGTGAATGAGGCTAATCCTTGGCAGGAAAGAAATGACAAAAAGCACTACTTAACAACAGAAAATGTATTACTTTAAGCCTCTATTCCATAAAACACTGACTGGCCTGTTTCCTCTTGACTTGGATTATATCAAAGATATAAGGACGTGTTGCTTGGAGATCTAAAAGAAATCAAGCAATTTTACAAATAACAAGCACTTATTATGACATCAGCTCTTAGAAATTACTCTCTATATTGCAATTTGTTAAGCACTTCAGAAGTTGGATAAATGATAGTTATCCCACAAATGTGTAGTTGTTTAAAGGCTTTGAGCTTCACAGCAACTGATATAACTTTGGAAAACCTGGTGTCTGGCGTGCGGCACGGCATTGACTGTTTCTAAACCCGAGCGTTTTAAAGGCTCTTTTGTAGCAAGACTTCTCTTCCAAAACAGTGGCCCAGGTTCTGCGCAGTATGCGTTCCATGTTTATAGCTTAAAACTTTCCAATATCTTTTTGTATGTTCTATATTTGTGCTATGGTGTAATGCTTTGTACAAATGATGGGTTTGTGGCCAGACTGCTGTTGTGGTATTTAGGTGGTTGTGGGAGGGGTTTGTGGATCTTGTATAAAGTATTAACAGGCTCTCATGACTAAGATCTTACAATGGCACTAACAATTCATAGGCCCTAATTAAATAAGTAAATACTTAACAGCCTATGCACTTTAACTCAAATTGTGACACAGCTTTCTATAAGGTTTTTTCTTTCTGATTGCCTTGAATTTGTTATGATGAGAGATGCACGTTTACGAAGCAAATGTGCATGAGAAATGTGCAAGACTTGCATGCAGTTCTGTATTGGCTTGTATTGAGAATCTGATGTGCACTTTGTTATAGTTTCTAATTCTCTGATTTACAGCCCGTGTATGATGTGAGTCACATTGACAGGATGACTCTGTCAATCCTTTTTTTCCCACATATGTTGCAATATTTGCGCACCACTGGGCTCATATACTTTTCTTTATCGTGCTAAACCACAAAACATTTACTTCTGGCATTACTTGTGCCTTTGATTTCTAAAATGGTTGCCTTTCTCAGGAAAGGCCTCATGCTACTGCCTTTTGGTATTGAATATTTTGTAAAAACATTGCAAATATTAAAGAATAAGTCAATTAGTTAGTGCAGACACGCGCTCAAGCTGACCACTGCATTCTTTTATTTACTGTCAGTGCCTGTGGTGGTTATGTAGCAATGCTCTCGTTCTTTATTATGCTGCGTTCTTAGCTTTGCAACTCTTCTTTATCATCTCATTTTGCTGAGATTAGTAGAAACCATGCTTAGAGTAAGCTAGGGTCATGCTGGTATGACATTTATAGGTGGTGGATACGTGGAATCTGCACGTCTGCTAATGAGCCTTACTCTAGATGGACACTGGCGCCCTCTACAGGTCCAGTTTAGCATGTCTGTTGGCATTTTGTTAGAACATTGTGTGTCGTTGGTACAAGCTGGGAACTCAAGGGCTGCACAAGATTATCTGATGATATAGCTCTATTTCCAGCGTTATATGTACCTATTTGATAAACATGACTACATTTGGTGAAGCGCAACTCTTTACAATTTGCTGCGTTAAGTAAAAACCAGCATCTTTTGTTGTCTGTGAATTTTTAAGAATCAGGCTCTTGTGTTTTATGAATCGTTATGCATTCAGTACAAACTGCTGTGGGAAAAATATGCAAAAGGGGGCAATATTGTAAGTGATTTGCTCTGAATTAAACTCACTTTTAGAAACTAAGCCTTATTTCTCCACTATAAACTAACATGCCAAGTCTAACACGGTGTAATACGTTTCTCAGATTTCATATACGGTGAGGTTCTCTGTCTTCGTGCTCTTGCTTTAGAGAACGGTCAGAAACAGCCTTGGCTTTTATTTGACCGTCTCCTTATGTTCTTGTAGCTCTTGTACCATGGGACACTTTGTTGATCTTGTTTGAACTCAAAACCTACCATCAATGTTTTGACACAAAACCACACAACACAATATAAGGGCTTTTATTTAAGAAAAAAAAGAGAAGAAAAAGTAAGAAAGGCAACAATCAGAATGTTTTGCAGAGTCTGCAAAAACAATGTAATCCTTTGTAATACTTTTTTAACCACTGTGATTTGTAAAAACTGAACAAATAAGTTTTTTAAATAAACAAAACCTGCCGTTTCAGTATTCTAATGTTTAAATGGGCTTTTATTAAACTTGAAGTGAACCTATTTCACTGGCCATTGTTTTGTTTGTGATTATGATGTCAGTTCACCGCAAACCAAGAAACCACAGACATTTTACAGAATTTTTATACCACATGCAGCATGCTGAGAAATAAACCAGAGAATGTCAAACACATCATTATTTTTAAGGGTTAATTAAATGATTATACACAGCCAGATATTACATCTTTATTTTTTTATAAAAAAAAAAAAAACGGGCATACATGTAGTTACACTCTGCACCTGCTCAGATATAACAACCAGTAATTTCTTTTTAGTTTTGGGGGAAAAAACTGTACAAACTTCTATCAAAAACTTTTTTTGAAGTCAGGTACACGTGTGTGTGTGTGTGTGTGTGTGTGTGTGTGTGTGTGTGTGTGTGTGTGAGAGAGAAAGAGAGGTAAGAGTAGAAACAATGAGACATCTAATTTTGTATGGTATTCATTTTCGGCAGCAAAATGGTACATCTCAACAGCATGCAAACTGTTCTTTTCGCCACCAGAGGCCGCTGTTGGTTTAGGATTTAACCTCAGAACAAAAATAAAAAGGCATGTTATTTCAGTACAGCTCTTACACAGACCAAAAAATGAAATCGATTCTAGGTTTTTCATCTTACTTAATAATTACTGATTGTTTTATTAACCATTATTAAATTATTTTATGTACTAATCACAAAAATAAAAAGTTTTAAAAAATAATAATAAGTAAAAGTTCAAGTTATTTATTTTATAGCGTATTTATGTAGTACTAGTACATTTCACAAAACAAATTTTTACAGAATGTGTGCCTTTATTACCCCCATAGAGCATTCGAATTCAAAAACTCCCTTTTGTTCCTCTATTAGGGTCGCTTGTGAGGTTCCCCATGACCCATCCAGGGGAGCACGCCTATGAGCGCTGGGCAGATATGGGGCAATTTTTGGAGGATTCAGTTGACTTGATCCATGATTTTAAACTGTGGAAAAACTAACAACGGAGGAAAACGCGGATATGAGTCCATGGAAACTCCACCCAGATGGGGATTTGAACCGGGAATCCCTAGCGTATGTATGTAGGCAACCTAGTGTTAACCAAAGCCAATTTGCCGCCCTGTGTGATTATTATTTATAAATAATATTTTCACTGGTTTGAACAGTGTTTAGCAATAATGAGATGTTTGAAGACATGAAAAGTCAAACATTAAGCATTTTTAATGGATGCTTTTTAAAATATTGTGAATATTCTGGACAATTATGGATTTTAAATACTTGCTTAATTTTAAATAATTCCTAATTTTCTCTTAAACTCACAGAAAGAAGGTCCTGGGCATTTTGGGACTTTTCTGTGTAGATTTTGCATGTTCTTCTGATGCTTGTATAAATGTTCTTTGACAGACTTTGCGCCATTTACAAAACAATAATTGAATAACACAATATTTTTGTATTACATTGGGTATATCTGACCAGCATGGTAAAAGTTCTCCCCTGGATGGGCATGGGTGCCACCCTAGTCCCTGGAAAAGGATTTAGAAAATGAGATGAGAGATAATATTTATTCATTTTGCATCACAGCCGAAACACTGTATGGTTGTGTCATTTGCAATGCCCACCTTTATCAAAATATAGTTTATGTTCTAATGATTTAGAACTTGCAGTAGGTACAGTATGAGTCTAAACCCAATCTAAAAATTCAAGATATAAAATGATGAAACTTACTTTAATAAAATCTGAAGCATTTTCACTTTTGTAGTCCTCTGTCTCTTGTAGTTCTCAGCCATTTTTCACATTTTGGCTCTTATAAAACGCCTGGCAGGCTGATGTTCCTGTCAGTGTCCTTTTCCTCCCTGCACAGGCAGACCGAGTGCTGAGTCAGCGAAATGCACACGCCACTTGGCTTGTGAAAGGCATCACCAGCGATTAGGTATTCCAATAAATGAACGAGGTCCGCAGTTCTGGTGGTTGAGATACATACTTTCTGAGGTGGGTTCTGCAGTTTTATAGGACCGAACCAACGGCCCGGGTTTTCGTCAAAGTCACGTAAACAGGACGCACATGACGGTGGTTGCCATGGCAAGCATGTGTGATGTGGGGGAAATACTTACACAAATCCAGCCAGATTTCCAGTAAGGGTTTGAGGGGGGAAGCTCCCACAGATGTTTTCTAATGGACTCTGCAGTTGTTAAATGTGGCTCTCATTGATGTGTCCATATGGATCAGTGGCCATGAGACCACATAGGCACCATGTGTATGTGTGCACAGATCTACGTTAGAGAACCATGGAGTTTGTCATCAGTTCAATAATGGATGTGTTCAGTGGGGCTTTAATTCAAACCACGGTTAAGACTAATGGACTTATATCCATAGGGATGATGGGATTATATTTACGCTGACAGCTGCATTATTACATACACTTATAGGATGGACTTCGTAGTTCTACAATTACAGACTGTAGTCCTTTTGTTTCTCTACTCACTTCATTAGTCTACTTTTACTTTGTCCTTTAATAATAAAGACCCCTACAGAACAGATATTATTTGGGTGCTGGGTCATTCTCAGTAATAGTATGTGCTGCGCTGAATCCGATATGTGTGCTCGCTTCACTTCCTCAGTGTGTGTGTGTTTCACTACACGGATAGATTAAATGTGGAGGACTATTCCTTTGTGTGTAAGTACCGAGGGCAAACAGATCATTTTTTCAAGAGGCCACTTAGAGCAGCCACTTCACCTTCAATCCATGTTTTTGGTCTGTGGGAGGAACCCAGAGAACCCGGAAGAAACCCACACCGACACGGTGAGAACATGGAAACTCTACCCAGATTGGGATTTGAACCTGGATCCCCAGGACTGAGAGACGTGAGGATACTGATCCTCGAAACACTGACTAAACCATTTGTCTTCCACAGATGAGTAGGTTTCTCATAAAGTTGCAATAAATCATGAGCACATAAAATAAAGCAGTACATTCTAACAGTGAGACATAATAACAGAGTTATCCTGAAAAACACATTGCATTATGTGCAACAGAGCGGCCAAAAAAACAAAGAATTGTGTTTGTTCGGTTCAATTTTCTCTTTACAGAAATAAAAGCATTAGTCTGACCTTGACTTTGCATTCCATCAGCGTGAGCTCATGTTCTTCTCTTCTGGATTCACAGAACTGTGGAACACTGAAGTGAATGTGTTCTACCTCACGCCTGCATTCACAATTTTCTGACCCTGTTTATGTCGTCTCATGCGTGGGATACTTGGGAAACCTATCCTGGCTGATAACAAGTGTTACCCTGACGGAGAGCCATCAGCATTTCACCCATCAGGGCTTCGTGTGAACTACTTTACGAATCCGTCTCTTTTTAAAATTTGCTTTATCTTTAGGGAAGAAACGCAGAGTGAAGCTAAAGCTGTAATTCTTTTAAATTGCTAGCACATAAATGTGTCGCCTTGGGTCCAAACATCTCACTGACGGGTCTAGGTGCAACCTTTTTAAATTCCTGAGGTTTGTATGACATACTGACACTTAACTGGGACTCCTACATGTCAAGTCATTTAATTCCCTTAAATTAGCTTATCCTGGCTTCAAAAATCTATTTCTTTGGATGATACTCACGCTGTATATCACATTTTAATCTCTTCAGACATCTAGTTTTAAAAGCACTTAATTGCTATGAGTTTACATAGTAGGTTTGAGTTAAATGAT
This sequence comes from Corydoras sp. C115, assembly GCA_019802505.1. Lineage (NCBI taxonomy): Eukaryota > Metazoa > Chordata > Actinopteri > Siluriformes > Callichthyidae > Corydoras > Corydoras sp. C115. The sequence continues at coordinate 1,358,033 of JAFMOC010000070.1, forward strand.
TATACATTCATTCATTCATTTTCTCCCACTTTATCCTCTATTAGGGTCACGGGGGGGTTCCCCATGCCCATCCAGGGGAGAACGTCTCGGGCGCTGGGCAGATACACCCAGGACAGGGCGCCAATCCATCGCTGGGCACACACTCACTCACACAGACACACTCTATATGGGGCAATTTGGAGAATTCAATTGACTTAATCCATGTTTTTGGACTGTGGGAGGAAACCGGAGAACCCGGAGGAAACCACGCAGACACGGGGAGAACATGGAAACTCCACCCAGATGGGGATTCGAACCGGGAATCCCTAGTGCTGAGAGGCGAACGTGCTAACCACTAAGCCACCGTGCCGCCATATATTATTATATATTTTATTATATATATATATTAATATATATATATATTATTATATTTATTATATTATGTTTTCAGGTTCAATAACTTGAATATTTAAATGTTCAGTAATGTTCTAGTGTTTGGAGTTTTGTTTTGGAAAAAAAAAAAAAAAAAAAACATTAAATAGTGGAAGTTATTGAATCTGCAGCATTAGGATTAAGAAGTACTCATTAAACTAAGTTTCACAATTACCTTTAAGTGTGTATAATAAATACTTATTTGTTTTTTTATTACTTATGGTGTTGCATGAGGGTGTGATTGGGAAAAAGGGTGAAAAGGACATCAAAAGCAGGAAGAAGAGAGATAATTACACACATTAATAATTGGCAGGTGCTTCCATTTACTTGATCTGTCTCCTGTCTCTGGCTCCACCCAGTCACGCCCTCTTAGTGCACATGGCTTGCTTGTTGTTTGACAGTGATCTGAGGTCACCTAAAAAGATACTTTACACAATTCAGAGGATTAATAAATAATATGATAGATAAGTATTAGGATATGTCATTATATAGGGTTTTTTATCACAGTTTAGTTTTTAAAGTTCTAACTAGATCTAAGAATTTGTGGAAAAAAGTCCATCAAGGGTTCATCTGAGTTCTTAGTTCACAACCACCGTGCAAATCTGGATCAGGTTTGCCAGGACTCCTGGGAACTGCAGTTTTTGGGGCTGGGTCTGCTGACACATCACCAACAACAGCATGGTCAAGGTAAAAAAAAATACAAACTCTTTTTATATAAATAAGTATTAATTCATTAATAGATTGTGTTTTATGTTCATACATGCTATGTTGATAGTTTTAACAAGCTTTTTAAGGTTTATATGAGTTTTCTAACAGCAAAAGAAATTGTAAGATTAAAGAAAAATGTGTCAGTGTTTGAAATTGGAGAGACTCGTTCAATTTTGGGTTGATGTGAGTTTAGCTTGATTCACTTCCAATGGAAAACTAAAATCCTGAGGATATGTGTTTACAACATTGGAATTTAATCTGAACAGTTATTTGTGCTTAGCTTTATTGCAAGTAAAGAAAACTCTGATGGGTTATGTAGGTACTATGAATATTCCTGTGAGATTTACCTGAGACGAAGTAACTGCATACTTTCTGATCTGAGGATCTGAAAGATTACAAAAAACAATCAGTACTCAGACTTTAAACTGTGTGTTGGGAGACATGTCCTAAATATATTTAAAAATTAACGCAAAGATTATAGTATTATAATTATTATATTTTTATATAAATCAAAGTTTTATAAGTACTTCATGTGTTTGGATTTCATTCCTCCTCGATGTCGCTTGTCATCTGGTTGTAGTTTCTTAAAATTAGACATCAGCAAAGTTCTCTTGTTGTTTCCTCCCTCGTCTTCAGTGCAGTAAAATAAACAGTTGAAAAAACAAGCAGTCCTGCACATTAGCACATGCTTCATTGACATGAGTGTAATTAAAAACAAACATTGTGGTCATTTTATTGACCTTAATTAAGTTATATCCAGCATTATATACTTTAAATAATTTAAAAGTAAAGAAAACGGACTAAAATAATAGTAATAAAATTACAAAAGGCCACATTAGGCAATTGCGCATGTAAAATATCTTAAACCATTTACTGTTTTTTAGGTTTTATTTAAGAAAAAGAAAAAAAAATGTACAGGGAATCTTCAAGCCTTAACATCCAAAAACATTTGACAGCAGTAATGACAAAGTTAAAGGTGTTACTTGTGAAGATAAAGGAAAACACATGATCACTAAAGAGATGGGAATGTTAAACACTGACCTCTGACCCGGTGTACATATCTCTGTAGCTTTAAACTTTGAACCACTTGTCAGGTCTAAAAACATAAAAACATGGTCCAGTCCATGGTGGGTATCAATCAGCGTCAGCCCTATAACAAAAATGGACATGATGCTCTTTTTTTGAAGTATGGATTGCATTAGTGTTCCTTCTTAAGTATTCTAACATAGAAGGTTAAGATGATGTATGAAAAAAAAATATTTAAAGAGCCCACACATTTTTCTGAAGCATTTATCCATTTAAAACCACTCAAAACAAGCAGGTCAGTTTAACTCTGTGTAATACAAACTAGCCAACTTTAACTTATTTGATATATTTAGATAAATCTGCAATCTGTCTAAAAGTCTCATCAGACTGACATTCCAAGACATCAGTTAAACACTGCGGCATTTCCCAGAAAATTTGCTTGCACTGATAGTAGCACCACTAATGACAGGATGTTATGAGCTTTCTGTACTTTGGCTATTCTGGTATCCTGAACTCATCTCCAAATAACATGATGTTTACACAAAGTTTCAGCAGCAGAAAGTTTCTCACATGGTCAGTAAACTAAACCAGCTTGATGAATTAATTTTAAAACACCTCATTCAGGTTTTGTAAAACCTTATCGATGGGTTGGTAAAAAGAAGTGGTCTGTGTTGGGACTGTGGTCAGCAGTTTAGAGAGAGTGAAAGAATGGTGATGCATGAGTCGGCTGGTGAGTTTAATACAATTTAATTTAAACTCTTCAGACATAAAGAAAAAAAGACACACATGCTGCCATTTTTTTTAAATCATGGACACAACAGCTTTTTTCTTGTACACAGTTTGAAGGCAGGACCCATGATGGTGCTTCATAATGCTGAATAATCAATACAGGTTTTTGAGCTCAAAGTGATGTGTTTTTCAGCTTTGCATAGTTTAGCAAGACAATGCCAAACCACATTCTGCATGGATTACAACAGCAAATCTACTTTATAAGAGTCCATTTGCTAAACTGAATTGTCTGAAATTCAGACCCATCAGCTATGTCCATTGGTGTAGTATCATGGTAAACGTATCACCATTTCTGAGATATTGCACTTAGGTGAGATATTACTGCTGATTTTCATTTAAACACCTCTGGGAAACTGCTAGAAAGGGAATAATGCACCAACCAAATAATCGCTGCTCTGTGGTGCTACTATTGGGGTTCTGACCATTAGAACAGAGTAAAGGGGACGTACACACTATGTACTGTAGAAGACAAACAGATGGACTACTGTACAGTCTGGAATAAGTCCATCTTTACAGGAAGTGGAACATAAATTCAGATCAATGTTTGGGCAGAATTTAAAAAGCCTTACAAGTTCCCCTGACCTTTGGGTCGCCAAAATTTAAACACTTCATACTTAAAAATGGTGGAATATGTGTTCCAAATAAACAAATTAATATAATAATAACGGTTAATATCCCACTCAGGACAGGAGAAGAACCATAGGACTAAAATACTTGAGGTTCTAGAAGATTGTGAGGTAGGGACCAACCATCCCTTTATCCTCTACCAGGGTCGTGGGGGGGGGGTTCCCCATGCCAATTCAGGAAAGAACGTGTCACTGGGCAGGTACACACAGGTCAGGGCGCCAACCTATCGCTGGGCACACACTCATTCACACAAACACACTCTATATGGGGCAATTTGAAGAATTCAATTGACCTTGATCCATGTTTTTGGACTGTGGGAGGAAACCGGAGAACCCGGAAGAAACCCATGCAGACACGAGGAGAACATGGAAACGCCACCAGGATTGGGATTCAAACCGGGAATCCCTAGCGCTGAGAGGAGAACATGCCAACCACTAAGCCACCGTGCTGTCCTATATTAGTTATATAAGTATATATTTACTTATGTATATGACTCTAAACGGTCGAGTTAAGGGTTAATTAGCACTCGAGATTAGGTTAATGAGTGTAAATGTTTTGGGGTGGTATCTGACGTTTTGAACGGGGTTCTTTTAGTGTTTAAATAACATTAAAACTCTAAACGTGTTTTATTGGAGGTGAAAGGCCGCGCGCTGGAGCTCAGGTTCGGTTCGGAGGGGGCGGGGCTTCTGAGCGCGACGCTTTCAAACCTCTCCACCTCCACAGAGCGCTGATGCAGCGCGCGCCGCCCGCCCCGCCCCGCCCCGCGCTCGAACCTCCGACCGCCAGCGAGTTCATCCGGACCTTCTGCTGAGACCCAGAGTTAGAGAAGCGCTCCGGGGACAAGATGCGCGCCGTCAACCTGGACACGTACAGCCTGTCGCTGCTGACCGCCAAAGAGGACATTCTGAACGGACGCGCGTCCACCGACTGGTACAGTAACCGGCTCTGCGCACGCACTCAGCCCCGACACCCGGGACACCCACGCACTCAGCCCCGACACCTCCGGGACACCCACGCACTCAGCCCCGACACCCGGGACACCCACGCACTCAGCCCCGACACCCGGGACACCCACGCACTCCAACTGGGACACGCACAAACTCCACCGGGGACATGCACTCACTCCACCCGCGAAAACCACGCACGCACTTCACCTGGGACACGCACTCACTCCACGCGCGCACTCCATCCCGACACCGGGGATACGCACACACTCCAGCGGGGACACGCACTCACTCCACCCCGGACACGCACGCACTCCACCCCGACACCCGGGACAAGCACGCACTCCACCCGGGACACGCACGCACTCCACCCGGGACATGCACGCACTCCACCGGGGACACGCACCCACCCCACCCGGGACATGCACGCACTCCACCGGGGACACGCACCCACCCCACCCGGGACACGCACGCACTCCACCCGGGACACGCACGCACTCCACCTGGGACACGCACGCACTCCACCCGGGACATGCACGCACTCCACCGGGGACACGCACCCACCCCACCCGGGACACGCACGCACTCCACCCGGGACACGCACGCACTCCACCTGGGACACGCACGCACTCCACCTGGGACACGCACGCACTCCACCCGGGACATGCACGCACTCCACCGGGGACACGCACCCACCCCACCCGGGACACGCACGCACTCCACCCGGGACACGCACGCACTCCACCTGGGACACGCACGCACTCCACCCGGGACATGTACGCACTCCACCGGGGACACGCACCCACCCCACCCGGGACACGCACGCACTCCACCCGGGACACGCACGCACTCCACCCGGGACACGCACGCACTCCACCTGGGACACGCACGCACTCCACCTGGGACACCCGGGACACGCACGCACTCCACCGGGGACACGCAATTCACCCCGACACCCGGGAAACGCACTCACTCCACCCGGGACAGGCACTCATTCCACCCCGACCCCCGGGACACGCACCCGGCACACCCAAACTTTATCATTTTATTAAATCACCTTCATTTTCTTTGAGAACATGCTGTTTTTTATTATCACCCCTGTAGCTTCATCTGTTTGTCTGTCCCTTTGCTAAATAGTCTGCAAATGCTATTTCACCCACATCCCGTTATCCGATTAAGCTAAGTCTCTGCACAATTGTTCATTGTCGATGACGACACACGATTACAATTAACTAATAAGTGGTACTTAATTAATTTTGTTCTCTATGGATAAATTGCCCATTTTATACTTTACAAGCAGAATTAATTTAGGATAAAGTAATTTAACACGACATTTAAAAAAAATATATATATATTGTTTTATATTTTGCTTGTTACTTCAGCAGACTCCACATTTTCAATTAGGCTTCAGTAAAGAGTAGATTTCTAGTCAAGGAGATTTTTGCATACTTTGCAGCCTTGTCCTGAAGTCTCACCTGAGCTCGCTCTGCGCCGGGAAAAATATGGACTGTCTCAAGCTCCCTGAGGACTGGGCCGGGACAGGCCGCAGCAGGAAACAGGCACTTTATTGGCGTGTAAATACCATTATTGGTCTTTTATTTTTTCCAAAGTGATTAAGCAAAGCTCAAGTATCACTGTGGTAATTCCTTCAGCACTATTCTGACCCAAACCCAGTATTGACCCAATAAGTCAACTGGTAGAAGTACTGGATTTTAATCCCTGGCTCCATTTGAGGCAGTAAACCTACAATAAATAATGTTTGTAACCTGTCACCTGGGGCGTTTTGCATGGCAGCAGGCCTTAAAAAGTCAAGCCTGGGTTACTGGGAAGAGCTCTGAATATGATCAGTCTGCTGAAATAGAAGTATTATCTGAAATTAAGAGAAATGCTAAAAAAACATGAGGAGACTTGATTCATTGTGTATCAAAAAGTTACAATAAGACACCGATAAAGATGACTGACTGATTTGTAGTTGTGGTGGTAAAATTAGTCTTAATGCCGTATTTCCACTACGCCGTATTTTTTACTTTTTGCTTTTAAGGCTACATGTGTGCTCTTTCTTGTTAGCTCAAATCATGAATATTGCCCTCCCACCTCTTTCAAGTCTCTCATCACTTCTTTTAGACCCATTATTAACTTTCATAGACTTCATCATTATGTGTAAGCCAGCAGCATTGTGCAGAGTATAAGAGGCTGAATGGATACTTATGGAATTGACATGATATACCACTTTAGTACATTAGTCAAAAGAATTGGTAAAAAAAAAAAAAAAAAAAAAAAGAGTAAAAAAAATTGGCACCCCCGGTGATTTTCTCTCTCTCTATCTCTCTATGTATGTGTATATATACTGTGTGTGTGTGTGTGTATATATATATATATATATATATATATATATATATATATATATATATATATATATATATATATATATATATATTATAAAATACACACACATACATATCCCTAGCGCTGAGAGGCGAAAGTACTAACCACTAAGCCACCGTTACTTTTATAATAGTTAGTGTTGTTGTGACTTGCAAATGTGGTGACATCATTAGCACCATTCAAGAATTTTTATATGCAAGTGAGTACCTGGAGAAAACCCGCTCAGGTACAGGGAGGACATGTAGTTTGCCTTTTTTCACCACAAAAAGGAATCCAACACAGGACCCTGATCTATCCATCCATATTCCCTCTATAATATTATATTTATATATGCCCTGCTGTAGAAAAATATATTAACATTTATTATTGTTTATGACTTGCATGTTTCATGAGGTATAAATATAAGGTAACACACAAAATCCATTTATCAAATCAGTTCTTGGCTCTAATGACAACAATGTATAGATTTGGAAATGGCTACAAAAAGGGTTGGTGTTTTAAAAATTAATTAATAGAATTAACAGTCAGGGTCGTAATAAAGACATTTTATAAGCATGAAACAGCAAAAAATTAGCTTTTGCCCCCCCACACAGTAGGGAATATACAAATGAAAAGAAAATGAAGCCTGAAGATTGCAGTTACAAAACTGCAAAGTGAGGTTGCGTCTTGTGGTTTCACATTTCAGTATGAAAGAACCTCTTCCTGAGACTAAGACACTAATGAAGTGCATTTATTTACCTGGCTCTTTGAAACTGTAGGGCCTGCTTTGCCGTCAGTGATCCAAAGATCCTTAATAAAGTTCATTCAGTACCAGATTTCAGCTGAAAATCTGGTTGCCACTGCCAAAAGGTTGAAACTGAGCTGAATCACATGCCAAAATCAGGAAACTCGTTGCAGCAACCTAAAAATGAAAGTTTTGCACATGGGCCTCTGAGTCTCCAGTCTTAAAACTGATTGAAAAACTGTGGTCTCAACTAAAGAGGTTCACAAGAGATAAGCCACAACCCTCAATCTTCTGGAAATGCTCTGCATGAAAGAGTGGCCCATGTTCACTTCACAAAAGGGTTTTCCAATCTTGATAAACAATACAGAAAGAAAAGTTTGGGTTGGTAACATTGAACAGTGAAATGTACATTGTAAATTTGGTTTCATAACTTTAAAAGCATGAGCCTTACTCATTTGTCAACATCCCAAATATCACTCGATTTACGTTTAATTGCTAGTATATGTTAATTTTAGCTTGAAGTGTGCTTTTATTTCTGGAGTAAGCCATAAAGTATCACAGATTTAAGAACAAAGTAGGAGCCCATGTGAATTTACAGAGTGATGTCACTGTATACTGAGGTGCTTAAGTTCCATACCTCTACTGGCGTTAACATAAGCAGTGGTCGTCCCAAGCCTGTGTAAATAGAAGGGGTTAAATCAGGAAGGACATCTGATGTAAAATTGTACCAAGTCAAATATGTAGATTCTCTCGACTGTGATGACTTACTAACATGGGAACAAATGCCAAATGTAAATGTATAGTAATTTAACAGTTCTGTACAAAAGCATGTTCCTGCAAGCAGCATCTTCCTTTCACATCCATAACAAGTTAATTTCCCTTCTGTATTAATAATCTGGATCTTGGACTGAAGCTGCAAGTGGAAAAATATTCACCCAGTGAGCCATTCATTTTTCAGAAGCGTTACAAGGCTTCACTATTTCTCCTGTAAATGTCACATCCATAACATTAGAACTGCCCTTTCTGTAACAGATGTCAAAAGAAAAGCTTTACTCCCTGTACAGCACCACGTTCCTGTTAGTCTTATCAGGGGCCAAATGCAAACAGGTCGACTGTTAAAAAAGGTTTTACTGATTACCCTCCATAGTCCTTCATTACAAGAGCAGATCCTCTGCAAATTATACATACAATTTACCCTGCGCACACTAAAATAATCATTTAGTCAGTGTGCGAGCAACCACCCACTCCAACTCTGAGTTTTTTTTCACGTTGGTGCCTCCCTGTCTGGTTTATAGCCTATAGCATTAACCTTAATAATGTTTTGAAAATGTGACAGGGGATTTGGGAGCTAATCCTGCTTTAGGTTATGAATGCTTTAACGTGATGTACAGCCAAATATGAAGGTAAAGTTTAGATTAGAAACCATTATTTCTTCATGATGTATTCTGGAAGCAAGTGGGTATGATGTATAAACGTACTGTGTATTTCTGCTTTATGGATTAACAGTGGGATTATCTGAGGTTTTATGATGGAGAAGGCAGATGAATTGTTAAAACCAACATGATTGGAACTTTATGATGAGTTTGAAATCAAGTGAATCTGCAGCGGTGTACTTTATTACAGTGAAGTGACTGTGGACTTTATTAGGAAACATCTAAAGATGCAGTTATCTAATCAGCAGATCACGTGGAAGCAAGCCATCATCCACCATGTTATGAAATGTAATCCAAGTGACTTGTGACATGATTGTTGATACCAGATGGGTTATTATAAGTATTTTGTTAACTTTTAATCTCCTGGGATTTTCATACACACCAGCCTCTGGAGACTTTATGACACATACTATGGGGTGGCATGTCATGCCCCTGAATTCTGAAGCAGGCTTGTTTTTGACTTTTGTGATTATGTGTCATAGAGTGTTTTTTCCAGTAGCTGGGAAAGAGTAGTGTGCAGTAAGTCTCATCTTATCTCATTATCTTTCAAGTAAATCCAATACTTGGGTCAAGGTGAGGGTCCCAAGAACATTTTAGGCGCTGGGCAGATACACCCACGGCAGGGCACCAATCCATCACTGGGCACAGACTCACAATAGGGACAATTTAGAGAAGCCAATTTACCTTAAATCCATGTTTTACCTTGAACCCACAAGGACACGTGGAAAATGCACACTCCACTCAGACTGGGATTCGAACTTGGCAGTGCTTTTCTTTGATATCTTTAGTGTGGACAGGGGCTAAACCTTTGCTTTGGGGACAGTCTTACTAAAACAGAAAATGCTCTTTCTTTAACTGTAGCTTCAAACTTAAATCATTTCACCAAGTGGCCTGAAGGTGTTTAAACACTATCAAAACCAGTGAAGCCTTCAACACACGTTCTTCTGTACTAGCTCAGTGGTTCCCAAACGGTTTCTTCTGTGCCCCATTTTATGGATAAGAATTTTCCACCCCCTCCCCCCATTCCAACACTCATGTATCTTTTGCTTCCAAACACCAGTGGAACTAAAACATTTGTCATTTGAACAAAACCACAACTCCTTATTAAACAAAACAAAAATAAAGTGTCAAATCACTTCCACAGTCGAAATATTCAAACTGACAGCCGTCATAAATTTCAGGTTTTACTGTGTAACTGTATTCATTGTGTTCCACATACTTTCTGCCCCCCCCCCCTTCCCGAACCATTGTACTAGTTTATTGTCTACATTTTATAGGCTGTTCTCACATACGCCAACGTCTCGAGGGCTGAACCCACGAATCGAATGGTTTAATAATGAACTAATGAACATTGCTCATGCCTTCATAGGAAACACCTCGGCACCTCATAACACACTAATCATGCAACACAGGGGTAGTTAAGGTGTAAGGATGAGATTGGCAGCTCTGTGGCAGCTTGCTGTGTTCTGCATGCATGTGGAGGCCTGACGGCACACAATGAACAGCGTCATTATTAAATGCCATCGGTACTTTTGGCTTCACCTTTCCAGCAGGCAGGGCTGCTATTAGTGTTCCTTCAGCCAAGATCAAAATGTATCCTGCTCTGTTTTTCCACTTGCTTACTCTCTGTGGAAACGTGAAAGGAAACATGTTTAAATCTATCAAGCTCGTTCATGTGCGCCGTGGAGCCTCGAACAGTCCGCTATGTCTTTTGTGTTTCTATCTGCGCTGGACTCGTACGAAGGCTCCGTGATCGACTTTAAAATACTACTACCATGAGTTTATTTGTTCTGTATACGCTGTGACTTTACACTTACACAGCAATACTAACAGGAATGTTTAGTGTGACCTGTGACCTATCCCGAAGCAGTCTATCCCTATAATGCTAAGCTTGACACATACTTATTAGATCTCACAGTCTGACAGTGCTGCTGCATGTGTTACGGCTTTCGCAGGTAGAATAAGTCTTCCAAATGAATAGTAGCAAAGGAAAGTTGATTTGGGAACAGCAGCAGCAGCCTGTGAACTTCCTGAACCTTCGGGCCTCCCTCTCGCTTTGACTGGAGTTACATGCAGTCTGTAAACGGGAGCAGTTTTCTTCTGCTAGCTGACATTTCTCAGTTTTTTCCACTCTTAAAAACTGCCAGTGCTAAATTTAGCTTTGGCTGAAGGATCCCATTTGCTTATTGCACTATTCGGTTGAATCTCACGGTTTACATCAAGCAAAAGATTAGCTTTTGAGAACTGTTATGTTTGTGCTTCCTTCCCAGTCTGCTCAGTATCTTGCTGTTCTCAGTTCCACTGGGGCTTGAACAGTTTTGGTTTTTTGCTTTGACTCAGCACTGCAAAATGAAGCAAGGCCTTTGCTCCATCTGGTGAAAAAATATGGATGGGTTCAATCATTGAATGTCTTTAATTTGGAGTATTGGCAAACACACTGTTTTGTCTTAACCACTGGTATTTCAGTTGCACAGTCGGCTGTGTGTTTACTTAAACAACTCCTCAGTAGATTAGGTTTAGCATGAAGACTGTTATCAGATAAGATCAGTCAGATTGTAAGGGCATAACTAACTATGGAGTTTTATTCAATATGTAGCGTTCTGGCAAACTGCAGACATGCTTTGATATGACTTATTTATAACTATTTAAACATCCATGTAAAGCGCTGTATGTAGAACTTTTTTGATTTATTTCAAATGAGTAGGACTGAGACGATGAATCGTTTTTCCAATTCATCACGATACAAAAAGTTACAATTAATTAATCATAAGAGTACCCCAACTTCGTTATGACATCATTCAGAAGAACGTAGGGGCGTGGTAGCTCAGTGGTTAGGGCTGTCAATCTGAAGGTTGGGGGTTCAAATCCCAGGTCCACTGAAGTTACCAGTGTGGGTCCTTGAGCAAGACCCTTAACCCTCATTACTCCAGGGATGTTGTGATTAACCCTGTGCTCACCTTGTAAGTCGCTTTGGATAAAAGCGTTCTGCTAAATGACCAAATGTAAATGTAAACAATACGTATAATTATATTATAATACGATAAATAAACTTTAAACCAATTGGCACAACTCGCATGTAACAAAAATAAATTTACACTTGCAGCACATGGTTTAATTAACCTAGTTGCATGAATATGTACTTAAAACCTAAGAACATAGATTTCACTTAGATTTTTACAAAATAATTTAATATTTTCTGTAATAAATATTATTTTGTGTTAATATTTAGCAAAAACCCTACATCTTTATTTGATAACAATGTTATTTCATTAACTTAATAACAAACATAAGAAACTGTGCATTGTTTCTGGCACTTTTTAGGTAAAGTTATTTATTGCATAATAATTATAATAATCGTATTATTATGTTACTCCTCTTTTCTCATATTACTGTGGACCTTAGTGCAGAGCTCTAGTATAAGCTCTGTATAAGACTTTTAAGATATACTTTTAAGCTATTTTATAAGCTGTATAAGAATTTTAAGCTATTTTTCATTCACCTTCATCTCATTCTGCAGAATGTGAAAGCCACTCATACTGTTCTTTAGCTATGACCTTATTCCCAGCTATTTCCCCTTTAGTTTGACAAAAATAGCACACACCGGTGATAATGACCACAAGCACATTCATCTTTCTTTAATGCATCTAAAATCACATTAAACCATTTCTCTGTGAGTTTGGTGCATCGGTGAAGTCTCCATTTTAAAACAATGTATTATTGTAAAAAGCCTCTATATTAATAAAGTTAAAGTAAAAACTGCAATTTCAAAATATTAATTGAATCCTGAACATTTTAACATCCCAGCAGACAAACTAATAAAACACAATAGGGTCCCTATCTCACACCCTGCGCGAGGCACCATGTGTACTTCTCCCATCCTTGCACTAAAACTCGGCCTTATGACTTCAATAAATTAGCCGGAAAAGAAACAATTAATTTGTCCTCCCTCCAGTAAAAGTACAAATAAAATATGACTTAAATAAATCAGTAAAACTAAATATTTAATATAAATTTTATAAATTTTATTTATTCTCATTGTGTTTATCATCCAACAGGTCTTTGCTTCTCACGGTTCATTTTTATCTACTAGATCAGTTTGTCAGTTATGTGGAATGATCTCAGACCTGCTACACGCAACAGTAGGAGGACACAATAGAGAGTCAAAGTGTAACAGAAAGCTCGTAATAGAAAAAAAAAGAACGTTTTTCTTCTCAGATTATTTTTGATCTTGCTGTTAATAGCGTGCTTCCTTAAACCTCCTCATGACTTCTGTCTAATAGCTGGTCATCGGTGCCTCGTTTGATGACATACCATAGCTCAAGCAAATTGTAGGGTTTGGTTTCAGTCAGAATCTTATCAACAGGATCTGCTTTTGGACGACAGGCTAATGCATGATTAAAAAGTGTGCCTGCTCTCAGTTACCTGTAATGAAGCCTTGACTAAAGCTACTAATTGCCTTTATTGTCAGGACCTTTTTATTTACTGACACACAGGAATTACAAGGGAATTGTAGCAACAAGTAATTAAATATCTTAACCATAATATTTATATTTGTTATTTGTATGGCTTGCACAGATGTAGAATGAGATGTACAGAGTTTACATTAGGATTGTGGAAGATGTCAGTGTATCGTTTGTGCCACGAATGACTTTTTAATACACATAGTTTTTGTTATTTGGGTAATGCTATATGGAGTTACTTCAAATCCTGCATGTCAAATGTTATTTACTTGGGGATTAAGTGCACTTTACTACATTATTGTAAATGCTGTGGATTAATCATTTGCAGTGTTCAGGTATTTGTTGGGACTGAGAAGCTGGTTTAACCTGTACAAGTCTTTATTATATATATATATATATATATATATATATATATATATATATATATATATATATATATATATATATATATATATATATACAGTATATATCACACATAAACTGCCTGGCCTAAATAAAGTTGCCACCTGAATGTAACTCTGATCTGGGGTACTGCAGTTGGTCAGATTTAGCAAAGAATGGGGGTCAGCTGACCTCAATATACTGAAGCACCCGGTCATTACATTAAAGATTTTTTTTGTTCCCTCATGAACCAGCCATATTCAAAGGTGACAATAGCTGTATTAATCAGGCTTAAATTGTAAAAAGTGGTTCAGACATAATTTTTACACATGGATCGGCCATCACAGAGTCCAGACCTGAACCCCTTAAGAAACTTTGGGATGTGCTGAAGAAGACATGCGCATTGTTCCAAATGCCCATCATTAATACAAGATGTTAGGTGGAAATTAATTTGGACTAAAATAAGTCACAGCCAATTTGTGCCATGATCTTAACAAATATTAGTGTGTGTGCTTTTGAACTGTTGGCATCTTCTAATTGCCTAAATCTGAACTGCTAAAGTCCTGTCTGTTAAATGCTGTCATATCCCTAATTACAGAGTAGTGCAACGCAATGGCTTGATGATCTGAAACCGCCCTGCTGATGTAGTTCTGATGGCTTTGAGAAATGATCACTATGGAAAGATTACTGTATAGTGGTGTGTATTTGTATGTGTCACTTTCATGACTTCACTGCAGTGTGTGGTAACCAGATGTTTCTAACCGTTTAGTGTGTGTCACCATTGTTGCCATGTCAGCCAGGACAAAGGTGCTAAATCTGGATTATATTCCACAGTGACTGGAAAATTTACATTTAAAGGTGAATCCTTCCCTCAGAGATCGTAAATGACCTGAACCTGACTGAATAGCAAAGAGACTTTCATGAGTTTTATTTTATATTTATTGTGCCGCTGTAACCTCTTACATTTGTCACAGTTGTACGTCTGATGGCCGCTTTATTGGTTCCTACTGCAGCTGGAAATAACTCGTCTGGGCCTCCAACAGTTTTCTATGTGGAGCTGGAAACACTCCAGTTCAAAGGGAAAATGTTCTCGCAGGTCTGGAGGCGGGATTCTCAGACAATGCAGTGTGTTGAATGTTGAGTGACAACTTCCACTAAATGCTTGTGCTTGTCTTATTCCACACGATCAGTGTTGATTTATATTTATATTCATGCTATTTGGCAGGATTCTATGTTCTGGGCGACAGAATCGTGATACTGTCTGATAAACTGAGGGGGTTTAATAACTTCTCCACCAGGTAATTAAAGTGTAAAAGCATTCACCAGGCAAGTGACCAGGCAACCATCTTGGTTTTGCAGGTCAGGAAGTCTGCCTATTCCCGTTCATGCTGCACAACTTCTAATCCGAACCCTCTACTCACAGTTTAATGTAGTGTTTTGATCGCTGGCCTCATGTCTTATAAAATCGAACCTCACACCTGGTGTTTCATCAACTCAAGTGAGCCATCATAACTCCAATATTCATCTCTGCTGGTTTGCACTGACAGTTGATGTTTTCTTTCCTGTTTTAAAGTCACAGTATTTTTGCGTCCTAAAGAAATTCAGCAGTATTTATATCAACATAATTCTTTGTTATCTTATCCTGTCAGATATACTGAACATGTTTCCTCCATTTCTTCAAGTAGACATTTATATAAGAGTGAAATAGTTTGCATATTAAAATCAAAGTGATGTCACAGTGCAGACTCTTCAGAGGGATTTGCTCAGCCAAACACAAAAACTCTATAATCCTAAACAAATTAAATAATGCCTTCTCTAAAATAACAGGATATTAAACTTTCTACAATGATATTAAATAATTGGTCATAAAACTTGAAAGAAGTAAGAAAATAATACTCAAGGTAGATTTTGTTTCTGTTTAGGATTAGTCATGATTTGGTAAAGTTTACAAATTTATTCACAAAAAAATTTCTCTTTAAAGTTTCTCTTTAAGAGAACAGCTGTACAACACCAAGTGTCTAGAAACTTTGACCTGATGCCCAGGTGTTTCTCACAGCAAGTTCCTCAAAGCTGATTTGGTAGTCAAGTTAGGTTTAGACTTTAACTTTCAAAACCATGAGAACAAAAATTCATTTAGTGATTTACACTCCATTTACACTCTTTGGTGTAGAACTGTGCTGCAGACTGTTCAGAACTGTGCACTGTAAGTCCAGCCACCTGAAGCCAACAATGCCTAAATGCACAGACGGATGTCTGAAATTATTGAACGGCTATAAACCAGCTGGGTTTCTGTGGAACTGCAGAGGTGATGAGATGAGCGATAGGGAACGCAGGCCTGCTGAAACTTGGAACGACTTGCCTAGTGTTTGCTCTACTTGATTGTTTCCTGTATGAATGCCAGTGTTATACTCCACATGTACATTACTGTTTCACTCTTTCAAATGGACCTTTTATTGGGTTGTTGCTGATGATTGCTTGCCTTGCTTAAACTCAATAATGTCCTCTTATTTTTATTTTTTTCTTCTGTTCTGTTATCTGTAAGTTCTGTTATCTTCACACCTTCATTTTGACTGTGAATGTAACAAGTTTTTTTCTACTGACATGTGCAGAGCTTTATCATCACTCAATAGTTCATTGGGGTGTGGTAGCTCAGTGTTTAGTGTTTTGGGCTCTAAAACTAAAGAGCGGGTGTTTACAAAGTTGTACATGTGGGCCCTTGAGCAAAATCTTTAACCCTTATTGCTCCAGGGATGTGGTATCAATAATAATAATACAATTTTAATACTTGTATGTCTTGTATTGTAATTGCCTAAAGCCACGTCGTTCATGTTGCCCAGTGGTGCGATGGTTTGATTCATGGTGGGGCAA
Source organism: Corydoras sp. C115 (assembly GCA_019802505.1). NCBI lineage: Eukaryota > Metazoa > Chordata > Actinopteri > Siluriformes > Callichthyidae > Corydoras > Corydoras sp. C115. Next base: position 1,374,789 of record JAFMOC010000070.1, read on the forward strand.
ACGCAGTTCCTCTGTGTGCCTGTGTGCTTTTCTTTGGGGTCTCAGTTTCCTCCAAGATCTAAAGACATGACAATAAGTAAATTACAGACCAAAACTATAACTGTCCTACCCATTATGTCCTACCCATAATGAGGTTTACATATCATCGCATTATCACTGCAGGTCCAAAGGTATTTATAACAAATTCAGAATTTTAGATATAGATTTAGATCTTAAAAATGTGCAGCAAAATACATTAAACATATCTGATTAGTTTTAACAGAAACCCTCATAATACAGAGCTGCAGTGTCAAGCAGTTTGTCAGTGATGAACCAGATAAGTCCGAAAATAAATAATATGTGTGTTTAACATGATAAAAATAAAAACAAAGCTGTGTGTATCTGAAGGATGTGCAGAACACAATATGTAGATAGCTCTGAGTCTGTACTCTAGTTAGTTGTGGGACGTTTTATGCAGGAAATGCCACTGTTCCCAGTGGTGTCTTCTTTTGTAGAGGCTCAGTCACCACCCTGTTCCAGATAACGACCCGAGATAGAAACCCACTGTATGTAAAATCATGTTTTGGAGGAGTTAAAATGATCCTCACAGTGTTAAAAATATTGCCAAGCTTATTTAGGCTTCACATTCTTATTGTATTTGTTAAGTGTTTTTAAATCTGGAAATTGTGTTTGACTGCACATGTTCATGCAGGACGATCCGGATAATTACACCGGGAATGTTTCACAATCCTCCTAAGCTCATGGAGCTTACACAATTTGCAGGGATCCCCTGTACACATTGGAACTGCAGTCAAGAATTAAGAACCTGATTTCCATCAGTAGCGGCCTTTGGCATTGACATGTTGAAGGCACACAATGCTGCTGCTTAGCAGTAAAGTAAGTCAGGACTGGATGCCTGGAGGCACAAGCTCTCATCACCTTGACTTTACAGAGTGAGAGAGGAGATTGAGGTCCTGAGTAAATGGTTCCTGTGTAATTGTCTTGTCCTTATTAAAATGAGAAAACCACTAAAAAGCAAAGCAAATGTGACTTCTGATCTCTTTAAGGTGATGAACAGTATATAATGAGGCAGTAGAGTTAAATAGTGTTTGAAGCTTTTATATGTATTTGTACGTGAAGCTTTTTAAGGTTTATACAGATACAATGTGGACAAAAGTGTTTAAACACAGCTCTTAATTATTATAATTACATTATTTATGTGGAATTACACTTTATAAACCTAATAAACCTTTTACTATTTAAAATTAGGGTTCTTCCTGTTCTCAAGATCTTGCCCAATAGGCTTCTTCGGTCATCTGACTTTGTTCTCTACTTTTAACTTTACAAGTTTTAATGCATTTTCTTTCATTGTTACTCCACAAATACTATCCATTTTAACCAGAGGACTTTTTCCGGGGCAAAGAAAACCTAATTTAATACACAGTATGAATGTATTATGACACCTATGCATAAACCAGATGAGCATTTAAGAGGTCAGAGCCTGAGATTGAACTAGAGTGCAGGGCTTTTTGTATGCAAAGAGGCCTTCCCTAAACTGTGGTTTAGAAACCAGCCCTGTGAACTGAAGGTTTCCAGTATGATTCCTGGTTCCACCAAGAACTATGGCTGAAGTTCCCTTGGCAAGCCAACTAAAGCCAATTGCTCCCCGTGCGTGGTATATAGGGCGGCCCACCGATCTGGTCTCATTGAGTTAAGTGAGAACAGTTGGCAGAATAGATCACTTTAAATAGATGACTTTATGATTTTGTACACCTGTGGAAATGGGATTGAATGAAATGCCTAATTTTAATGTTGTCCTAAATACTAGACCATGTAGTGTATGTTGTGAAACCAAGAGTACAATATTCAAAATGCTGTATTTGACCTGAACAGTTGAGTTCATAGTGTCATCATTAGATAAACACAGGGTTTAAGAAATGTTCTGAACTTTTAAATGAACCTGTAAAGTTTTAGCTGTTCAGCACATTACACTCGAGGCGTGGATCAACCATTATGAAGAGCAATGTCCCATCATGTTGGGTAGAAATGGGTTATTGTATTAGAGAGTAACATGCTCATGACTGTTTAGCGATCTCTTATGAGGTTTTTGGGATGTATCGTCTGCTGGCTTCTGGGAACGATTCAGAGAGTGTAGAGATTCTGCCAGGCTTCGTAGGGATACAGCCAGAAGCTGAGCTTAGAGATTCAGGAGGGCAAGATATTCCTGCCAGCCTTCTGGGGGTCCTGGATCTCTGCTTGAACAAATCCTTTCCTTTGTATTGCTTTTACTTGTTAAATCTGGATGTGTTGTTGGATACCATATTAGGTCAGGATCGTCATTCCGTTTCACTGTGGTATGATTGCACCATAATCTCGGGTTCAATGTGCAATTTAAAAACATTAGAAAAGATTGTTATTCCCATACAGATGCTCCAGGCGAAGTATGTAGCTGAACGATTTCTGCTTCGTTGCTGTTGTTTGGAATCATTATGAAGGAGCACTGTGTCTGGTGAGTATTAAGGAGCTTGGACTGGGGGGTAAAGAGTTTGACCAGGCCTTGAAAACTGTTTCCTGGTTATAAGCAAGCCGATCGACGGTACATTTAATGACTAAAGGCAGCCATCATTTGAGCACTACCAGATGCCCAGCACCTTTTTTCTCAGCCTGTTGACCAGACCACCACAGAAAGCTCCAGTCAGTGTTTATCAGTTGCTCAGATTCAGTCAACAACAGCATCTCTGAGCCAAAAAGCCATTGGCTAACTCCCAAGAATTTGAACAGACTAACATATTCAGAGTTATTCAAAGCTCAGGATGCTTTCTTGATAGAAGGGGACAGTCCAGTTCAGGTCATTTGGAGGCTAGCAGTGTTCTATCTGTGTGTGGAGAACACAGTGAAGAGGAGGTAGTGTGTAGGCCATCTCACTAGCTGCACAAGGGTGTCCTGCACTGTTACCACTTTTCCTCTTCACTGTCACTGCAACTTATTTTTTGAGGGTTCAGGCTTAGAACATTGTAAACATGGTTTGAGACAACATACTATTGTAAAAATTTCCCCATTCCTAAATAAATGAACGGGTATCACAATGGTATTGGGGAGCCAGCACTGGGGATCCTGATTTGGGTGAAGGTTTGATGTTCTCCCCTTGTCCATGTGGGTGTTCTTCAGGTTCTCCAGCACAGACTGAAATCATGGTTAATTTGGCCGCTCTAAATTAAACATATCTAAATTACCACCTATGCAGTGTGTGTGTGTGTGTGCCCAACAATGGATTGGCACCCTGTCCTGGGTGTATCTGCCCAGTGCCTGAAATGTTAGCCCCTGGAAGGCATGGGAAACCCATGCTACTGTTCAGACCCATGCTCTTGGTCTTTAAACTAGCAAATGAGCCATGTTTCCTACATACGAAATGTCAGATATGTGCTGACCTGCAATCTGGGTTCACATGTTGTATGGTACAAACCATGTCACTGTGAAATCAGTAAATTGTTGCCATAAATTGGTGCACAGGACCAATTCTATAATAAGGCAGTTTAGGACTTTTATCTGGTATTCCATTAGTTAGACATGTTCATTCACACACTGAACAATATGTAAACATCCTTTTAAAGTAAAGAATCCAGGCAGCTCAACACACAGGAACCTGTATGACACACAAATACAATAGAAAGCACCAATTTTCCCATTTTTGGCATAACTGGCTGGGAAAGAGGAAATGAGTTGTGTCGAATGCTATGTCTTTAAGCACTGTGCTGGGGGAAACCCCTATAAATAACATCTGGGGGCCCCAGCCAGTACCAAGGCATGGAGACTAATTTACAGCTGCCCAGAGATGAGATCCAGAGGTCGATGCAGGAATATGGGACCGGGAGAGGAACCTATAGAAGGAGGACCTGCAGTATGGCTTTAGTTTGTCTTTATGGTAAACGTTGCAGAAGACAAATGGGCTGTCGTGGGTTTTGATCAGTAGTTTGTCTTGCGCAGGGAAAAGAAGCAACGAGCGATAGATGGAACTTATTATCTTGGGTGGAAAGTTTTATCCGAGCAGTTTATCCCAAAAATGTGAAAACTTTCATCTGCAATCCAGTATCTGCTTTTTAATTCCATGACACGTTAAAGTTTATATTATTTATCTCATCACATGACACAAAACCTTTAATACACACTTTGTTTTATGAGATAAGACTGGCAGTGACGTCATCAGTGAAAAGAGCTGGAGACTAAAATTAATTTGAACTGATTATCATATTGACTGATTATGATATTTACGTTTTTCAAATACATTTTAGTAACGTATTTAGACTCGCCTACTTAACAGTAGCTACTAGGTTTGATCTCATAAGCAGTGTGTAACTGGTAAAGCAGTAGGCATGTCCACGCAACCTCAGACGCCTGACATCCGCTTATTATAAGTGACATTTGACATATGGAAGGATCTTAAATTTTCTTTAGTTTCTTCTGGACAACAATGAAATCAATTGGAAAGACAATGAGTCTCCTGCTGCCTAAATGTGTCTCCTAAAATATAGACCTTAATTTTACACACGTCTCCTCTTGAGTTAGATTACATGTCTTGAGTTAGCCTCACATTGAGCTCAGATTTGCCAAAAATAACGACTTGTTTATTAAAGTCAGGAGTCCTAAACAGGATGTACGGCCTTTTTGCTCCTCTAATTTAGTGTCATGCTGCCAGCGGACACCTGTACGGTGTAGTGGCTGTAATGCTGCATGCTGCCTCTGAAAGCACCGCAGTCAGAATACTCAGGAGAAAATAATGAGCGTCGAGACCAGCTTAAAAGATAAGAATAAAATACAAGCTGCTCTAAACTAAGTCAGGATCGTGTACTGATAATGTGTTTGAGAGGCTATTAACACGCGACCCGTGGACACACCCCTCAAGAATACACAACGTCAGTCAGTCTCTCAGGCTTTATCCTCTATTTGCGTCGCGGTGGGGTTCCCCATGCCCATCCAGGGGAGAACGTCTCGGGCGCTGGGCAGATACACCCAGGACAGGGCGCCAATCCATCGTTGGGCACACACTCACTCACACAAACACACTCTATATGGGGCAATTTTGAGAATTCAATTGACTTGATCCATGTTTTTGCACTGTGGGAGGAAACCGGAGAACCCGGAGGAAACCCACGCAGACACGGGGAGAACATGGAAACTCCACCCAGATGGGGATTTGAACCGGGAAGAGAGGCGAAGGTGCAAACCACTAAGCCACCGTGCCGCCCTTAGTTACCCTTAGTTACACTAGTTGAAAAATGTAACATTATTTAATGATGGGTTCTAATTGGCTAAGGCGATGCACAGCACTTTCCACTTACAGGTCAGAATGTTAAACAGTATATGAAGTGAGCTTTTAATAGGTTGTTTTTAAAATCGTTCATTTATTTATTCATTTATTATAAAACTAAACTTTGTACCATGATCATTATTTCTTAACCTCTATAAAGAAATTAAAAATAATGATGGCTAATGACAGAAGGACCTTCGTATCACCATCGTCCTGAAGTCTCAACTCAGCTTTTAATCTGGTCGTGCAAACAGGTGTGTTTATGTGTGAGTGAACACACACACACACTTCATTCAAATGAGATGTCGATGTGCGTCGCCTCGGCTAATGTCAAGGTGCAGCATTACCATGGTAACATCATGCCTGCCTGCAAGTCTTTTAAAACTCAGCCTGACTTTGCAAATCTGCTTCATCGGCATGTATTCATCACACAGCAGGGATAGCTCTGCTTTTATACCGCGATACAATTCATTACCAGCTTCACTGTTGCATCAGGCAGGAGTTATTACATACAGCGCATGGATTTTCAGACTGTATTAAGTATTTGAACAGAGTTTAGGTTTACCAGGACATTTCTGTTCACCAGCGTAGTGTAATGTAGCGTTCTGTATTGGTCTCAGTGGATTTTACTACATACAGCATGACTGCGGTCTGAATTATCTAAAGCAAGTCATTTTAAAGTTCACTAACCTTCAGCTCTCACATGATCAAAACTGAGCAAGAAATTATGTTCTTACTTATAAAGATTGAACGCATTACCCTGTGTGGTTAATGATGCATGAGGATGTAATATAACGAGCTTTTATGATTTAAAATACATTACAGGTGATTTATAATCAGCTTTTACTTCCACTGACGTTACCAATTGAGTAAGGCCCTTAACCCATATTGGTCCAGGGATGCCGTATGACCACCACGGTGTTCTAACACCAACCAAGGTGAGATACTTTGGATAAAAGCATCTGCTGAATGACGAAAATCATATTCTTTGCACAGAGCATTGATTACGGCAATAGAAGAACATCCATCCATTATCTTCTGCTTAATTCTGTACTAAGGTCGGGGGATGCACACACATGCCCACCCAGGGGAGAATGTTTTGGGCACTGGGCAGATAGAGGCAGGAGAGTGAGGACACACACCCACACACAGCCAAATTATTTTAGATCCATGTTTTTGGACAGTGTGGAGGAAACTGGGGAACCCAGAGGAAACCCACGCTGATGCTGGGAGAACATGGAAACTCCACCTAGATTTTAAACCTGGATCTCCAGCACTGAAAGGCAAACGTGCTAACCACTAAGCCCCCGTGCCGCTCCAATTGAAGTGCAAAGTGATGATTTTTATTCTAAAAATAAAGTGATGACATGTTCATGTTTTTTTTTCCAGGACATTGTTACTTCCATCACAGTCCTGTTTCAGACTAAAGCTTGACAATGTGCTTCACTGCATTATTAATGCAATTCATTCATTTGCCCTTTGGTATTTGTTTAACTAGAATTGTACACTTACCACATGTTCTAACACTTCATACATGTTGTGTTTACCCATTACCTCACTTATCCACTTCATTATTTCCGTGCTGGCAGTCAGATCCAGTACAACGGCATACTGATGCCTGGCTTGATGGTGTTCTCGACTGACTGAGTGTAGACTTTGGTTCAGGCAAACGGGCCACAGATCGCAGGCTTAGCTTAGCTGACACTAGGAAAACAATGACGACACGCTCGTTGCTCGTGAATGCATTCATTATTCACCGCAAACAACATCTGACACGTTCCGTTCTTCTAACAAAGGTCTTTTATGCTTGATGTTTTGGTAAAAGATGGTAAAACATTTTGTTGGATCGTTCTTTTTATTTATCTGCCAACGATGTAGAGCTTTTTTTAGACTTGGTTGTTATAATAAAGTGAAAAAGGGTTTAGAAAACATAAAGCTTGTGGAAAAAAATACAGAAGCAATTGGACTTTTATCTTTACTGCTGTGTCAGAGAGAATGCTCATCAAGCTGCAGACTGAAATGATTTGTCAAGTTCATTAATACATTCACATTTACATTTAGTCATTTAGCAGACGTCATTAGTCATTAATGTACTCCACCAAATGGAGCAACCTACACACACACACACACACACACACACACACTTACAATTATAAACCTTTACAGCATGTTCTCCAGAGCACCTTGTTGAAGTCATTACCTCATACAATTACAAGCAGCTCAGATTTAAAGACCCTTAAGCGTTCAGTAGTGACAGACTGACATGTGTGCATTAGAATCTCAAGTTAAAATTCAAGTACACTGTATGGAAACCTGTATTAGGACTCCGACACAGTAAACCTACAGAACATGGTTGCTACATCCTTCTGGGATGTCTTTCTACTGTGTGTGGGAGGAGGGTGGGGGGAGCTTTTGCCCGTTTAGTCAGAAAAACATCTGTAAGGTCAGATACTGATGTTGGTTGATGGGGCCTGGTTATGTCACATGAATGTTTTTATGAGGTCCGTCACCAAGTATTTCCCCAATCAATATCTATGGGGCAAATAGTATCTCTAATATATCCATCAGCATGTCTTTGAAATAAGGGAGAAAACCAGAGTACTTGGCGGAAACTCTTTCAGACACAGGGAGAACATGCAGAGTTCACATAAAAGGATCTTTGTTGCTACAACTGGTTACTGTGAATCGAACCTGGGACCTTCTTTCTGTGAGGCGATAGTGGTGACCGCTGTGCCACTGTTTCACCATGCTTATTATTACACACCTGTAAAGGTTCCAGTTTTTGTTGCATATAGGTTACTGGTAGTTGGGTAGGTAGTTTACTGGTTAGGGTTTTTGAGCCAGGCCTTCTGGAATTCTGACATGAACCCAGATCTCAACTAGCGATTCATAGGATCTGTACCTCACTTTGGACTGAAGATGATGATGATATGTTTATTACTCACACCCTCTAGAGTGTTTGTGCACCACCAACACCTTAAAGCGCTGAAAACACAGACTCATAACTCAAAGACCAGACTGTAATAAATACAGACACACTAAATCGCCAGAATTATTAAGACATAGATCACATAGATCTGATTTTGTTGACGCTTCCCTTTTCTAAACTTTGACATTAATTCCTTCACAACAAACTTCATAAAGCAAATGCTGTAACAAGAAACGACCTTCCTGTCGCCACAAAGAGCTAACGTTACTCTCTTCACACGCTCTGGTAATGTGAGTAATACTTGATAATGTCATGATAAATTATGGAATACCAGCTCTAACTTGAACTTGTCAGACATCTGTCCTCAGACAGGTTCTCACAAATACAGCATGGAACTTTTGGCTTTGTCTGAGCTCATGTGAGGTTCAAACAGAACACATCCAGGAGAACGACAACGGTTAGAACTGCAAAGCTCCACTGCTCCCCTACGTGAGAACATTCACAACATCCATAAATCCCAGAGGTCATGATGCTTTGTTGGTGTTAAGTCTGGCTCTACATGATGAAATGCTGAATGTGTGGAACAGCCAGGGAGTTTGAGGATGGTGTGGCCGGGTGGGTGAGAGCATATGGTCCTCACAGCTGTCTGCCCACTCGCTACATTCCAGTAAGCTGACGTGAGTCAAGGGGATGCATTAGTTTGACTCGCTGGACCGTTTCTTCGGTAGAGAATCCAGGAAGTGTAGCAGACAGAGCTGCGCTTAAGTTCTCACTTTTTATAAACCCTGTTTCAAATATGATTTTTTTTTTTTTTTTTTTTTTTTTTTTTTTTTTTTTTTGGAGACCACCAGAGTCTCTTCATACCAAACCTGCTTCACCCATGACTAGAGTCTGACTTATTATTTTGATTCTCTTATTTAAATAGCCAAAGGATTTTATTCTCTTTAGTATGCTTTTTAATAAACCATGGTTTTGTATTTAATTAATTTACCTTTTTTTCTTTTACATTACAAGCACTCTTACATTTATTCATAAATTTTCGACACTTCACATTATGCCTCACCACAGCAGAATGAACCACATATTCACACAATATCTGACACAATTCTATACAGTTCCTTCATAACCTTCACAATGTTATTTTTATATAAGCCCCATTTTACTTTTTTTAAATGTTTGTTAATTAAATAGTAAGTATACATTACAATATACACATGTTTTATTAAAAGATATGATGCCGTTTACTTGGGGTTGCTCAGACCTTTTCAGTACTGTATGTTTCTACTTCATTTCATTAATTGTTGTTGCACGTTAAAAGATCAAAAGTCCAAAATACACGTCATTATTAAAACATCTCATTACTGAATTAATTAAATCAATGTTTGTTTGTTGAATCCATGAATATAAAGAGCTGTATTTTGCTTTGTGTTTAATGGAATCATTGGTTTCTGTCTTTTAGGGCTTTGTTCACATACGATGGAATCACAAACAACCTGAAGCTCTTCGACTCCGGAAGTAAGATAATTAATTATTAATTATTGGTTTACCAGTTACAACTTACTGTCACACAATCTGTCTATTTGGACACGACCCCTTTTTGCTCCATTATCCATTTCCTTCACCTATTAATTGATGGAATTTGTAATTTTACAATTACAGACTGTAGTCCATCTGTGTTCTGTTGTTTGTTAGTCCTCTGTTGGTTCTCTGTTCTCTATTCTTTAGGACCATCACAGAACAGGTATCATTTGGGTGGTGGATTGTTATTGTCAGTTCTGCAGTGACACTGATGTGGTGAGGGGGTTTTAGTGCAGCAGTGCTGCTGTAGTTTCATTTAAACACCTCAGTGACACTGCTGGGATAGGAATAATGCACCCACCAAATAATCCCTGCTCTGTGGTGGTACTATTGGGGTTCTGACCATTAGAACAGAATAAAGGCGACGTGCACAGTATGTACTGTAGAACACAAACAGATGAACTACAGTCTGGAATTGTAGAACTACAAAGTCCACCTTTACAGGAAGTGGAACTGAACATGGACATTAAGTGGAGCTAAATGTAGTGGATCTTCATATATAGTTTTTAAAAAGGACAATTATGATAATTAGAACACATTTTTGGATATTTTGACTTCATAAGATGTTTGTCTCACTCTTGTTTGCTTTTAGCTGGAGGTCTTGCTGAATTGGTGGAGAGGTTCCACGTTGCCAAACCCATGTATGGACTTTGCAGGGTTTCACCCTCTGATGTGGAACAGCTCCGGATAATCCTAATCTGCTGGGTGAGCTATTGAAATAAACTGAAGTAAACAAAGTTGTATATACTGTAGTGTACTGATTTAATTCAGTATTATACGCCTCTGAATGGGATCACGTTTGTTTATTTCTATTGGATGTAATCAGCACATGCCAGCTTCCTTATTGGTCCGACTATGGGGTGTGCGTGTGAGGCCATGTCTGATTGGCTATAGGCTCTTGAGTGTTTTTGAAAAGGGATGTATGTGAAACTCCTGTTGATGAGATGTCAATAGCGTTTCCCAACAAAAGCCCTGAAACCCTCAGACAGTCTGGAACTGAAGGAACTGGAAAACTCCGAGCAAAGCATACTGGGACCTTCTTCATAACCTCCCTGCCAAAGGTTGCCTTAACAACAAGGCTGGAATGTTGTGTTTGGGGTCAGAGGTGACATCTGTAGCCAGTCAGGCGTTTCATACAGAAAGGGGGTGTGGCTTAAGTGACCAGTTAACAAAGTGGTTAGAAACATGGGGGCAGCAACACTGCTTATACACAAACATATATATGTATGCACATCTCACACACACACACTGAAGCTGTATGTCATACTCAACAAATAACATGTTAAAAGATTACTCTATTAACTGCCTAAAGTTTTGATTTTAGTATTACAGTATAAAGCATCAGTCAGGGTTCTCCAGGTTCTTCTAAACCTAAATCTTCCAAACCCCTGCTTTTTCATATTGAAATTGAAAAGAGCTCCCCAATGTTGGAAGCATGTGGTTGTGTGAAATGCATATGTATGAAACACCTGAACCAATGGCACTGAATGCATCATTAAATTCAGAGGCGTATTCTAATGCTTTAGTTTATATAACGTACATACGACGTGTCTTTATGTTTAAATGCAGTGTTACATGTTAGGAATTGATTTCTTCTGTAGGTTGGAGAGGATGTGGATGAGCTACGGCGGACAGAATGTGCGAGCCACGTGCCTGCCGTCAGAAACTTCTTCAGGGTAATTTAATTTAACGATTTTAATGCGACGTGTTGGTTTGGGCAATAAGGACGTTAGAGACAGACGCGTGACTGAGTTAAAAAACGGCTCATCTTAACATAAACCCACGTTGACTTCACTACAATTTAAATGTGTTTTTCTCTCTCACACACACACACACACACACACGTACACACACACACACACACACACACACACACACACGTACACACACACACACACACACACACACACGTACACACACACACACAGTTATAAAAAGTATACTGCAGTGTGATAATGGTGTGTAAAGGTGTAATACAATATACTTTGTCCATGTTTATACAGGAAGTAAATGTGGTTCTCACTATTTAAGCTGCTACATTTTTCACATTCTTAAAACATTTTTCAAAAAAGGGAATTGTTATGAAGGAAGTCTGTGGCTCCTTAAATTAAAAGTCTAACTCTGAGGCTAAGATGGTTTAAGGTGTTTTAAAAATAGTCGTTTTAGGAAATTTGAAACTTGCAGTACTACTTTACTGAAGTCAGTCACTTACCAACGAAGCATTTGATTTACATCGGTATCCGACATCACAAATGCTCCACAAACAGATGAACTACAGCCTGTAATTTTAGAACTACAAAGTCCATCTTTACAGGAAGAGGAACTGAAATAATGGACAATAAATAAAGCAAAAAGGAGGAACTTTTGATTGTATGTATTTTAAACTTCAGGGAGATGATTCGTAACAGATGTCCAGTGCAAACGAATCATTAGTTTCCTGATTAGAACAAACATAAGTCAGGGCACAACAATGTCCTGTATGTTTGATACATCCTGTTTCTGTATTTGTCTGGAATGTCCATTGTACGCTTTGGATGCTGAACCTATGAACACAATGTCCACATTTAGGTTCAGAAGGAATGGAAAAGCAGAAAACACGGTGTATACTGATGATGGTGTATATGTATACTGTAGAAAAATCTGATGCACATGAACACAGTGCCTTTAAACTTCATTTCAAACACAATAAACTAAATCAATGGCAGTTTTGATGAAACCCTTTGTATTTGAAACATCTGTTCTCCTGCAAATGTATAGTTTTAAAGTAGTCAGCTGGAATATCGTCCTGTCCTGCAGTTTAAACAAATCATTTCCATGGTGGCACAGAGGGGAGAGAGAGAGAGAGTCCTTCTTTAATTCTTGCTTATTTACTTTCTAATGATTTGTTGTTAGAACCATTCAAAGCCTCATCTTGCTGGTCAGCACATTTTGGAGGTTCATCCTTGTTTGTGAAATTACAAATGTAGGGATTCTTTCGTGAATCCTCCTGCGCAGGGAGACCATGGATGACGGAAAGTTGGCTGTTCTGGGATCCAGTGGGTATACACGATCCCAAAGTCTGCAGTGAGGGAGGGAGGGGAGTAGGAGGCTGGTGTTTGAAGTCATTGTTCTGTAACGATTATCCTCTGTTGGAGTGAAATGTGTATTCATACAGCGAACACTGTGTTGATCTTTATGTTGACGGGACTCGTGACTGGGTTTGCGTCCTCGCTTTACTCATTTCCTTGCACGGACATGTTTAGCCGCCGTCAGGATTTTGATAAATCAGAGCTGCATCTCGGGGGATTTTGATAAACCAAATGCAGAGTCTTGTATTTAAGCTGAACAATTACGATTTATTGCACGGAAAGAAATGGGATACGCTGTATTTATATAAAACATAACAGATCCATTTGGTCATGACCTCAGTCTGTGTGAATAGAAAACACACAGCTATTCATTTCAAACACTTTGACTTTGCGTAAACACAATTAAATAGGTGCTGTGCACCAAAAGTACTTTCTATTGTTAGTCTGGGTTTCCTAGTTGCACTTTGTTTCCTTCCTCTGTCTGTATTTTTGAAGAACCATTTGGGTGGTTGGTGACAGATACAGCTCATGTGGTCTCTTTTTCCCCATGGCCTGCTTTACCCAAGTGGCACTGAATGTGGTTACTGATAGACAGCAGATCAACAGAAATACTGCTATAAAAGAAAGTAGAAAGTAGAAAGTCTGCTATAAGGTCTAATTCTGTCCTAAGCCCAATAAGAAGTTCTTTAATTCAGTGTTTCAGCTTTAAAACGATTCACACTGCCGGCTGTCTCCCTGCATCACTGTCCAGACTGTCTGTGTAGCATTCTGCAATCAGAGAAAACTTTTATGAATGTATTGAATGCAAAGTCCTTTAGATTCTTATTCCCATATAAAGGCATCACCAGGCCAGCGTTAAAAGCATGCAAAGAATGTCCTCCGTGTCCCGTTCTCACTTCAGCTGCACTCACATACAATGAGATATAGGCCATGGGACTTTTTACGACCCCCCCTTTGTTACTCAAGTCCTTGTATATGGGTCATGTTTGTTTTGGTTTTGTGTTGGCTTTAAGCCAGAGGTGTTTAATTGTAAAAGCTGTAAATTGAGTCGCAACCTGAAATAATTCCTCAGTTCAAAAGTAGGTTAGTTTGAATTCAGTATACACTTTCTTTTTGCTCCACTTATTCTCCATGTTCTCAGGTCCACTTACAGTAAAGATGGACTTTGTAGTTCTATAATTTCAGACTGTAGTTTATCTGTTTATAGACTACATTACATACGGTGTACGTTCCCTATACTCTGTTCTAATGGTCAGGATCCCAATAGAACCACCACAGAGCAGGAACTATTTGGTTGATGCATTATTCATATCCCAGCAGTGTCACTGAGGTGTTTAAATGAAACTACAGCAGCAACAATTCTGTGGTATACCTGTGTATAATGTCACATATAGACAGTATAATGTGTGGTTTCTCATTGTTGATTCAAGTATTTTTTTTATTTGTCATTCCACAATATAAAGCACAGTGCAATATTTGTGGAACGAGACAGCGTTCCCAAGAACAAGGTGCTATAACAGCCAACACAAAGTGCACATGTGCAAACACAAGGAAATAAAATTATTATGATACAGTGTTTGTTAGTCACAGATGTTCTATACAGTATACAGTGAAGACGCATCTCTTTAACAAATACCTGTTGTAGAAAAAAAAAGGGGGGGGGGGCGCAGCATCAAATAACAATCAGGTTTGATGAATTTACAGTTTGATGGTTTTCTCCATAACTTCTGACTTGTGATGTTCTCATTTGTAAGTCGCTTTGGATAAAAGCATCTGCTAAATGACTGAATGTAATGTAACAGTATTTTTCCCTGAAGTATGACGTGTTCAAGTACTGGGTTCGTTTAATGTCCCAGGTTTCTTTATATTCAACTTTCTACGTATGGTTACATCACACACTTACTACTAAGAGCCTGTAGATCAAGGACAGTCAGCCAGTAGTTTTCCAGGCGCAACAGTTGTCTGTGTTTTGCCGTAGAATCTTTGGCATTTATGATGCTCATGAAATCAGCAGGTTGCCAAATTGCAGAGCGTTTTGAGGGTGAGCTCACCGATGCCTGCATTGTTTGGAATGGTAAGTGGAATTAATAGGAGATTACAACACCGGTCTTGGATTTTTTATTGTTCTTGGCACTATCAGAAGGATTCAGTCTGAGCCAAGTGAGCTGCAGATGCCAGAATTTCATGAGAATTGAGGCACAGTAACTATCAAGCAGTCTAAATTGGGGATATTGTCCAATTACTGGCAAATTAAATGAGCAGTAAAGCTGCGCTGATCGCTCATTGGCATTTTATAATTATTATTTTTTAGTAACTGTATAAAAAATAATTTATATATATATATATATATATATATATATATATATATATATATATATATATATATATATATATAGAACCCGGGTTTCCTCCGGGTTCTCCGGTTTCCTCCCACAGTCCAAAAACATGGATCAAGTCAATTGAGTTCTCAAATATTGCCCCATATAGAGTGTGTATGTGTGAGTGAGTGTGTGCCCAGCGATGGATTGGCGCCCTGTCCTGGGTGTATCTGCCCAGCGCCCGAGACGTTCTCCCCTGGATGGGCATGGGGAACAACCCCGCGACCCTAATAGAGCATAAAGCAGAAGATAATGAATGAATGAATGAATGAATATATATTTAGTCAATACAAAAATAAATACTTCATAAGTGAACCATTATTATAGCTCTGTTCTACAGAGCTTTTATAATCATGTTTTAGCTTATTCAGGAACTATTTGCTTAAACAGGGTGGGGGGTAGAACGGGGTAGATCCAGGGTACAACATTTCAGGTGCTGGGCAGATACACCAGGGTGGGCACAGGGAGGACATAGAAACTCTACCTTCAGGTGATGATTGATTGATTTTAATCGATAAACAGCTTAAAGGAATGTAGCTGCATGGTTCTGTTTGTTATGGATTTATATAAAATCTGTATGTTTAAAGTTGAAGGTTCGGTTCATTTTCTTTAATCCATGGGAAAGTTCCATAATGACACAGTTGGGTGGATATTAAACAAGTAGCGTTCCACAGGGTTGTTATGCTGCATTTTAATCCTCTCTATGGTGGGATACAGTGATGTGTCGCTGCATGAAATGAGTTCAGGTTTATTATTAACAGAATTTCTTGTTAGTTTTTATTTCAGCAAAGGACATGGATGAATCATGTTACTGCTTTTTCATCCAGGTTTAAAAGATTAAAGCTAAATATTATACCTTACTATGGATGTACCTACACACACACACACACACACACACACACACACACACACACCAATTAGTATGCATCACATAGATGCAACACAATCTAAAAGCACCTGTGCCCACATGCAGCAGCAATGAGGAGTGTTGCTGACACACCCCTGTATGAGACAGATGATGACCCAGCGATGAGCTGAGCATCAAACTGCTCAGTGTTGGATCAGCAACTGGCGTCAGGTGTGACCCGCACCTATGTTACATGATTACCTACTTAAATTGTAGTGCTTTTTAATCAGCATATGTAGAAAAGAAGTTATAAAATATCCAGAAAGAGGTGGATATTAGATTTGGATTGTATTTATAGTTTAATTTAGTGTAATAAGTTCTGAAAAATGGTTGTTACTAAAGCAAACACTTCCCACAAGTAATAAAATCTAGCATGACCTCAGTGGTGCCTGTGTAGGCAGGCAAGCAAGCGACAGTAAATTTGATGAAGACCCACAAGACAGCAATCAGAGAGAGTTAATACTAAAATGACTGCTGGTGTAAAAATAATAATAATAATAGAAAGTTCATGATTCACAAGACCCAACATGAAGACGGTAACAAAGGTGAAGGATTCAAATGAATATTAACGATGACACGATGACGAGCATCAGTGGCAGGTTGAGTAAGATCGAGTTCTTTGTGGTCTGTCGCCTTCAGCTTTAATCCGTTTGCTTTTTATCTCTGCCCGCTCTCTTCTTTCTCAATCAGTCCTTGTTTTCTTTTAGAACACAGCAGAACCTCACGGTGTAGATAGGAAATTGTTAGGTAATCACAGCACTTACTGAAAGTGAGCGTGCTTATTTGGATTTCATTACATGGTATAGACAAGTTGGTAGACCTGGCAAGCCAAGTATAATACGGGAGATTTTGATGGCTGCAGTGCAGATGATGCTGATTATGGGTCTGTTTGGATCATTTTAACTGACCTGAAATACTGCAACCTGATCGGGGACCAGCTTGCACGAATTAAAAGTTGACTCATCTAGCTGTGACTCTGGGGAAAGTTGTTCGAGAGGGAGCGTGCTGACTGCATTGTTAAATTGTTAGCTGTGCTGGGCTTGGGCCTCGGGGCTGTTACGTCAGTGGGCTAAACGCCATCATCAAGACAAGTAATAACAGACTCGTCCACCCTCCTTCCACTGCCACAGAGGGATGAAAGGAGGATAAAGGATATGAAAAAGGGTATGCCACATTTCGACTTGAGGTCTAAATAAGTATTTATTGACTACAGCATTGGTTTCAACATGTTCTTATTAGCACGTTCGCTGTGGGAAGAATAAGAGCTTATTAGATGTGAGGAAAGATGTGGGTGTGGACAGAGCAGCCTGTGCTTGCTAACATTATGCAGCGCACTAATCCATTCTGAAGCTGTGGTTTCGAAGGTCTTGTACCGTGGCCAGAACTGATGGTGACGTAAGGCTGGGACACGCCTGCAATTTTTCCCTTTAATGCCCCTTTCTGTTCCCCTCTCCCATTTGAGTGAAAGTGTTCCATCTGCAGGGCTTTGCGCGCTGCATCAGTGGCTTACCTAAAAAAACAAGTTAACATACCACAAACCACCCAGGTGTGAGTCGCAATGATGCATTATATCACCATTAATACATCACTAATGTACTTTTTAAATACAATGCTGTACATTTAATTTAATACTTATTGTGTTTTATTTTAAGAAAAAACTGTAAAACATTTACATAGAAGCAGGTACATTTCAACCTGAAAACTAGGGAACCCATGGCTCCTCCCACTTCAAAAATATATTGGAAAACAGGAAAAATAACAAGATCGTTGTTAATGTGAATGTTCTTTAAATCTTAAAGATTTTAATAAAAAAAAGTCCCGTGTCTCTAACTTCAGTTCAGCGCTCGAGATGCGCAGAGTGAGAGGAGCGATTCTGAAAACCAGCCAATAATAAAAAAAACAAAACTAAATTAGGATTCAAGAAAACTTTGTCATTTACGTAACATGTGGTACATAAAATGTAAATGAAATTCCATTTAATGAACCCAGTTTACTCCAAGTGGTAGAATTTAAAATTTAAGTATCGTGTTAGAATAATGGCGGCACGGTGGCTTAGTGGTTAGCACGTTCGCCTCTCAGCTCTAGGGATTCCCGGTTCGAATCTCCATCTGGGTGGAGTTTCCATGTTCTCCCCGTGTCCGTGTGGGTTTCCTCCGGGTTCTTTGGTTTCCTCCCACAGTCCAAAAACATGGTTCAAGTCAATTGAGTTCTCCAAATTGCCCCATATAGAGTGTGTATGTGTGCGTGTCTGCATGAGTGTGTCCAGCGATAGGTTGGCGCCCTGTCCTGGGTGTATCTGCCCAGCGCCCGAAATGTTCTCCCCTGGATGGAACCCCACCGCGACCCTAATATAGGATAAAGGGGAAGATAATGAATGAATGAATGAATGTTAGAATAATAGCAGCAGTTAAAATACAGCAGCGTTATATTAACATGAATAATAAATGAAACTCACTGACTCCTGTGAGATTTACTTATTTGTAATTTATATAAACATTTGGTTAAAATATCTCATATTATCTCATTTTTTTTGCTTAATCCTATACTAGGGTTGCAGGGTGGGGTGGGCGTGGTGGTTCTCCATGCCCATCCAGGGGAAAACAATTCAAGCTTCTGAGCAGATACACCCAGGACAGGGCACCAATCTATCACTAGGGACACTCACACACTATATGGGGCAATTTAGGATGGCCAACTCAGATTGAATTCATGTTTTTGGACTGTGGGGGGACCTGGAGGACACCCACGCAGGCACAGGGAGAACATGAAAACTCCATGCAGATCGGGATTGGAACCTGGATCCCCAGCGCTGAGAGGTGAACATGCTAGAACTGAGCCACTTGGTTAAAATATAGGTTTTGTAATTTGATGATACGTCATAGCTTTATCACCTCCAGTCCTTCTTATTTTCATAAAAGATAAGTGGTTTGTAATATTAGTGTTGGATTGAATTTGTTGCTCTTCATACAAAGAGCCTCTCTCGCTCACACTCGTCATTCAGGAAGAAGAATGATCGCTGATCTCAGATAAACATGCGCCAGCTCTTTTATTTTGTAGTTTCTCCCACAGTTCCTCTGTTCACACACTGTTCAGATTTAATCCAGGACATTTCCTTGTTGCACCCCACCCTCCTCCCTCCTCCTCCCTCCTCTACCCCTTAGATGTGAGCTGTTACAGTCAGGAGAATCTGTCTCTGTTTATAAAATGTGATGCAATTATTTTTTCTGCAGCAGTGCAGCTTTGTTTGGGTGGTTTGTCATTCATTTATTCATTATCTCCCGCTTTATCCTCTATTAGGGTCGTGGTGGGGTTCCCCATGCCCATCCAGGGGAGAACATCTCGGGCGCTGGGCAGATAGACCCAGGACAGGGTGCCAATCCGTCGCTGGGCACACACTCACACACACACTCTATATGGGGCAATTTTGGAGAATTCAATTGACTTGATCCATGTTTTTGGACTGTGGGAGGAAACCGGAGAACCCGGAGGAAACCCACGCGGACACGGGGAGAACATGGAAACTCCACCCAGATGGGGATTCGAACCGGGAATCCCTAGTGCTGAGAGGCGAACGTGCTAACCACTAAGCCACCGTGCCGCCCTGGTTTGTAATTTGTACACTTTATAATCTTTATTGTGTGACACGACCAAATCTCATTATCAGGTTTATTTTCTGCACTCTGTCAGTGAGGATGTGAATGTTACATCAACACGGGGACATTTGGGGTCAGAGCGCAGGGAGAACCATGATACAGCATCCCTGAAGCAATGAGGGTCAAGGGTCCTAATAGGATTTCACTTAAAATTGGATGAGAGTCATAATTAGTTTCATTAGTTTGCATGGGAACCTGCATAATGAGATAAAGGAAATATATAGGTTGCTACCAAAAAGATTGATGTTAAGCACAATGGGGCAATTAATAGCAATTAAAACATCAAAAAGAAGTCTTTTGTGAGAGAAGAATATCATGAATATGAGCGGCGTCAGTTCTCACCTGGTTTCTTAATGTTCGGTTTTAAAGGTCACACATATCAGCATTTCCAGCTAAAGCTACTGAACAGGTATCAGCTCTCGGCTCAGTGGAGAGCGCTGTGTGTAAATTCCAGATAAGCACTCGCTGTGTAACTGCTGGCGTGACATTTCACACTAATTTCTATGCTGGCAAATGAAAACAAATCCAAGAGGTTTCCCAACATGCCACTGTGAAAAGCTATGAACCGTCATCTTAAAATAGTTATTTTTAGACTGTGTGGACATAAGCTTTTCTTTTTCAGTCTGTAAAACTGACCGCTGATGTTTCGATCCACCGGTCTGTATGTCCGTCTGATTTTTGTGATCTCTAACCTCTGTTTCTGACAGGAGGCTCATGCCTTCATCAACGCGACTACGAAAGAGGAATTAACTGAAGAACAAGTCAACATGATTCTGGCTAAAGTTCAACCACCGATGGAGAGATTCAGAAGAACCTCAAGATCAACAGACAACGAGGAGACAGTGGTAAGCAACACTCTCCCTTTAAATACTTCCCATCAGAGTCACTTCATTAAAAAAGTGAGACACTCTGAACTCATTATCACTTTTTTTTATAGGGAACAAACTACAGAAAGACCAACGCAGCTCTGGAGATGAGACGGATCAACAGAGACACCTTCTGGGCACGAGCGGAGGTGCAGCCAGCTTTAAACTGCTGTCTTTAATGCAAAGCCTTGAATTAAATCCTAAATGAAGGCTCTGGGTGTCACGTGGCTTAGTGGTTAGCACGTTCGCCTCTCAGCGCTAGGGATTCCCGGTTCGAATCCCCATCTGAGTTTCCATGTTCTCCCCGTGTCCACATGGGTTTCCTCCGGGTTCACCGGTTTCCTCCCACAGTCCAAAAACATGGATCAAGTCAAGTGAATTCTCCAAATTGCCCCATATAGTGTGTCTGTGTGAGTGAGTGTGTGCCCAGCGATGGATTGGCGCCCTGTCCTGGGTGTATCTGCCCAGCGCCTGAAACGTTCTCCCCTGGATGGGCATGGGGAACCCCACCGCGACCCTAATATAGGATAAAGCGGGAGATAATGAATGAATGAATGAATGAATGAATGAAGGCTCTGCAGGGAACCACAACCCACTTCAGGCTTTTTGGTGCTTTAAATAGTTAAAACTCTAAGGAACTTGTTACAGACATTTACAGACGCAGTCATCCAAAACTTAAATACATTCCCAACATTCCCACGGTGGCTAAGTGGTTAGTATGTTCACCTCTCAGTGTGAGGGATTCAGGTTCGAATCGCAATCTGGGTTTGCATGTTCTCCCTGTGTCTGCGTGGGTTTCCTCCCACAGTCCAAAAACATGGATTCGAGGTAAATTAGCTCCACTAAATTGCCCTATATTGTGTGTGTGAGTGAGTATATACCCAGCGATAGGTTGGAACCCTGTCCAGCGCCCAAAACGTTCTCCCCTGGATGGATGGAGACCCTAATATAGGATTATGAGAACGTTAACGGACAAATGAAAGTTTTAACAGTAATATTGGATCCTACTAGTAAAATGTTTAGTGCTCATAAATATTTCTAATAATTAATTGTCATATAGTTATAATACATATAATACACAGAATGGCCATTTTTTTGAGACACCTATTGAGTAGTGAGTGGAACATCCATCAAGATAGAACACCTCCCTGGTAACCGACATGGTTCCTAGAACTTATTTCCTCCAGAGATGTTTTAATTTTGACCTCATTATATTCATCAATTCAACACTAATACACTTCTGCTTTAGCGTGAGGAAGAAGAGAGGAAGGACGAAGAGAAGAGAAAAGCGGCCGAGGACCGAAGACGTCGGGAGCGAGAGAGAGTGATGCAGGAGAGGAGAGACGCCGAGGAGAGAGACCGGAAGATGAACGAAAAGCTGCAGATGATCGAGGAACAGAGGTTCGTTACATTCTGATTAGAGAAGGCAGAGGAAATCAATACTAATACTGTTCTGTTAAATACACCTTCTGTTCTACTGCTTCATCAGGAGAACCGAGGCCCAGATTCAGGAAGAAGCCAGAAGGAGTGAGAAATGTCGATGGGTACGTATGGGATGGATCCGTGATGCAGAGCCCATTGATACTGAATGAGGAGGAACATGTGCTGAGGTTGGGCTTTATTTTTGGACAGGAGCAGCAGCAGAGGGAACACGAGGAGGAGATGAGAGCTCGACTCCGACGCAGCGAGTCCATCGAGAAAGCAGCTGTACGTTCAAACTGCATGTTACATTTTTTATGTTATTTTGGCAAAAACTGATAATTATATTAATATTCATTTAGTTGACATTAAATTAAATACAGTTGACTTTTACACATCACATGCTCTCAGTCGTGATGTAGAAAACTGCAGAAAGTTTAAATGATTATACTTTTATTTTTACATGTATTTGTACATGCGCAGCAGCCACGCTGCTCTAACTGCTGATCTGAGGCCTGACGTTGATCTGAACACATTGTCCCCTTTATCATGTAGATGCCCTTTAGTTCTGCAGACTTTAGTTCATCTGGTTCTCAAGTGTACATCCCATGCACGTAATAACCAAATAACCCCTGCTTTGTGGTGGACCTAAATGTGAAATAAACAGATGGCCTACAGCTTTACAAAACAAACACATTAAAGGATAAGTGTAGAATTGAATGTGAACAGGGGCGGGGCTTGACTTTGTTTACATGATTTGTGTGTTAAAGTTGTGTTACTTTTTTATACTTTATTGACTCCTGATGTCCAGGAAGCAGCAGCTCTGATTTCACAACGCTCCATGAACCCAAGAGAGTTTTTCAGACAGCTGTCGTCCACGTCGTCTCAGAGCTCCAGCAGCCCCGTGTCCCCGCGCTCGGGTGAGAACCCGCAGCCGTTCAGACCGGACTGGCTTCATTTTTAAAATGATGATTTACCTGAATGTCTTTCGTTGTCTCTGAACATGAAGGGAAGCCGTTTTTCCGCCGGTACCAGCGCAGTCTGACGGACACCGCCTTCATTTTTGAGAGAGCCAACAGCTTCAGTGATTCCACTTCTCCCATCAGCCCATCCGTCACCTCGCCGTTCTCACGGCCGCTCTGCAGTCCCTTTAATCGCCCCCTGTCTCCCACCAGCCCCGGTTTCCGTCCAATCTCATCCCCTCAGACTCCTCGTGCACCTGTGAGATCACCTCCCACATCTCCTGCTTCTCCTGCTCAGTGGTCTGCTCCTCCAGCTGCCTCTCTGCCCAGTCCCCCCCCCATCTCCAAACCACCTCCACCCAAATGTTCCCTACCTGAACTTCCTGCTGTGGAAGAACCTGCACCCTCTGTACTTACAGATCTGACTGAGAGCACATCCCCTGTTCAAGATCTCCAGCAAGCACCTGTCCCTATTCCAGATACACCGACTGCCCCCCTGCCTGAGAGTCCTGTCCGATCTAACGGTAAGAACAAAACTTTGTTTTAGTTTTTAGAAAGGAGAGAGAACGTTATATAATACAACATACAACAGTCACACACTATTTCAACATTAATGGAGTTAGACATATGGATGTAGAATTATTAATATTATGAATTTTAAACAGCTTTGGAATCCTGCATCAGTGTATGAACTCAGTAACTTGTCGTATTTCCTCCCCTAGAATATTTCAATACCAGCAAGTTGTTGGATTTCGAGCGAAAGGTAGATGAAGATGTTCTGTTCGAAGAAGACGAGGAGGAGGAGGAGGAAGAGCCTGAAAGCGTTCCTTCTTCTGGAGGAATAACGTACGGAAATTCTCCAGATGTGCTCGAACCAGAGCAGGTGCTTAGAACTGGCTTTGTGGTCAGCGCTCTGGTGGAGGTGGAGGAACCCACAGAGCAGGAGGAGGCTGAGGAGACGGAACATTTCAACAGCGCTCCTGCAGAGGAACAATGTAAAGAACCCGAAGCAGTCGACAGTGACGAGCCGACTCTGGTGGATGTTCCAGACGATGAGATCGAGGAGGATATAGAAGCTGACATGGGCAAGTAGATATAAATAAATACTGGTCTTTATTAACAGAATGATGACTGTGATGGATGTAACATCTGTGTTCATGGTTGCAGAGGTCTCCATGGTCGAATCTAATCATGAAGTGATCGAAGACGAATGTGTGGACCTGAATGGCGGGTATCCTCACAACGGAACAGGTAAATTCAGATGGGGGTTTTATATATCAGAACTCAGGGGGTGTCTAATATCAACTAATATTTATTTTTCTACGCTTGTCATTCTAAATGCGGAAGATCCAAAGCCTATCCCAGTACTCATAAAGCAACAAACGAGAAACCACTCAGGTTGCCAGTAGACCTCTGAGGGATTAGCAATTTCTATAAGAAAGTCAATACAGACCCAAGGAGAACATACAAAAGTCATAGAGAATAGCTCTGGCAGGGATTTCATCTTAGTGCTGCAATATCAACACCAGCTGACCTGCTGTGATGGGTCGCCATCCTGAATTTTTTCGTACTCTGATGAAAATAAATTTAAAACACTCGTGCTAAACTAAAGACAGACTGATAGAATAAAAGTAATAAACAAATTCTCACTGCAGTTATAGGAGTTCTAACAGTTTGTTCTATCTATGCTTTGTTCTATCCTCCAGCGAAAGAGTATGACGACTCGTCTGAGCACAGCACACCGGACAGATGTACCTACATAGTCAACCCCACTGAATCGGACAGCGACGACGGAGACGACCAACTGGAAAACACACCTGAGAACGGAGAGGTGTCTCATTGATTTGTTTATTTTTATATGTAATGACGAGATTTTAAACAGATAAAAATTAACCAGAACATTTGTGTCTTTCAGTCGTCAGACAGAACGCTTGTGAGTGTGCGAGCTCTCTATGACTATCAAGCAGGTCTGTAATGCTTTCATATTTCTCTCTTTAACCAAGCATTATATTATGATCAACACAGAAGTGGAAAAATGTCTTTTAAAGCGTTTTCATAGTTAAGTGGGGGGGGTAATGGTGCATGGTGGTGCTTCTGTCTTACAGTAAGGAGGTCCCAGGTTTGATTCCCGGTGGAGGGCTTCCCATTTTTTTTATTTTTTTTATTTGGGGGTAATTACTGCACCACCAGTCTGTTTAATTAGTTCCATTTATAATAAATAGATGTAGGTCTTTGCAGGTCTCCTAATGCAGATTGTTGTACATCTGTTTCTCTACATACTTTGTTAGTATACTTTACACTGTTTTAAACTTGGAGTGGCAAATATGGACATAACTTACATGGTACCCAACGGAACATGACCAACACAATGTCAGTGGTCTATGAATTGAATCTTAAGCTAAATATAAATGCCCCCCCCCCCCCCTCCTGCACAGTATAAAAATTGGAATTTAGAATAAATGAAAATAAAAGACATTTGTTTTCTGTAGATGACGTGTTAATGCTTTACTTATTCCTAATATCACTGTTGTGCTGTACAGACGGTGAGACGGAGCTTTCCTTTAAATCTGGTGACCTAATCGAAGACGTGGAGACAGTAAACAAAGCCTGGTTGAAGGGTCGGAGCAAAGACGGACGCCAGCTTCTTTTCCCAGCCAACTTTGTGGAGACCATCTAAGGACAGGGGTTTCCATCGGAGATGCTTCATCGTGCCTTCAGATTCAGTAGCAATGCTCAGGGACCAGGACATTTAGGTACCCAGCGATGCGGCTTTACTGTGTTTCCTATGCAGCGGACACACCACAGAGGAGGTACAAAAAGACCAGCAGATTTAGAGAAACGTCATTCGGATCCCGGATCGGTCCGAGGAGCTTTTTCATCCGTATCTCTGCAACTTTTGAAAATGGCTCGACAGTATGTTCAACGCTATGTTTTTAAGCTAATCTGAGGCGGTGGAACTGAGCTGTGGCTTCATTAGCTAACGAGAACAGCTGCATTTAAGAACATGTATTCAATATTAGTTCACTTTTATAATAGGGATGTTCCCTGTATTATGTTTAAGGGTCAGTGGCACTGCTGAGCAGATAAACATAATCTATAAAGTATATATGGTTCAATAACATGAGCTTTATGTGCATTATATTCATTTTAATACAACTTAAAAAAAACAAAGCCTGTCATTTTAAATGTACTTCTGTTTGATGAGAGAACATTTATTTTAAACCTCAAGTCCAAATAATTATAACAATGACATAAAAACATGTACTGTGTATAAAGATTCATTAAAACACACAGTTGTAAGTATAATGTTCTCTGCAGCAGTGGTTATTTGACCCCATGACATTCCTTCCAAAATGTGCATTAACATGGAGTTGAGTTTAGTGTGTGAACATTTCATCTGTCCCAAACAGTCTCATGCAAAAGTTTGGACACCCAATAAATGCAATGTTTTACACGCTTTGACCATTAACATGCTTCACATGGAAAATATTTTATACTACATCAAACGATAATTTAATGAGATGTACCCAAACTTTTGGAGAAACCTGTATATAGTTTTCTGTGGAAGTGTTCCGATCTGTTTTCTTTTTGTTTTACTGTCTGCACCTATTTGGAAATCCAACATGTAGAACACAATGTTTTAAATTTAACAATCGCTGAGTATAGTAAACATGTAAAGTGTTACTAATCCATAAAAAAAATACAATTTTACACACAATGTGATACAGCTACCTTACTGTTCCCTTCTACAATTACTGACATGTCACATTAACGCATGAGGAGAAAGGAATATATATATATATATATATATATATATATATATATATATATATATATATATATATATTCATTATCTCCCACTTTTATCCTCTATTAGGGTCATGGTGGGGTTCCCCATGTCCATCCAGGGGAGAACGTTTCGGGCGCTGGGCAGTTACACCCAGGACAGGGCGCCAATCCATCGCTGGGCACACACTCACTCACACAAACATACTCTATATGGGGCAATTTGGAGAACTCAATTAACTTGATCCATGTTTTTAGAGTGTGGGAGGAAACCGGAGAACCCGGAGGAAACCCACGCGGACACGGAGAGAACATGGAAACTCCACCCAGATTGGGATTCGAACCGGGAATCCCTAGTGCTGAGAGGCGAACGTGATAACCACTAAGCCACCGTGCTGCCCTGACTAAATATATATATATATATATATATACACACACACACAACTATTTGTACATAATACAGACTCACGTGGACACACACACAGACACCTACTCATAAATTTACATACATACATTTAAACAGAAACACATGTAAACAGGTACAGAGACAAATATATAAAATAAAATAAAAAAAACAATCACAATAAAAGTTTAATAGTGATGGAAACTGAACTACTGGTGTTGAATGTTGGGGGTAAAATAAATGTGTTGTTAAGATGCATGACAAACTAAATAAAGGATTTTTTTCTCTAACACCTCAGTTCAGTTTTGATTTCCTCTAATGCCTCACAAACATTTACAATAAACTACAGAAACATTTACAATAAACTACAGAAACATTTACAATAAACTACAGACACATTTACAATAAACTACAGAAACATTTACAATAAACTACAGACACATTTATAACTGACCGTCTGTTACTGAGTGAAGGTAAACATCTCACCTGTAACCTGAACTCCAGCTGTCCGTACTGACCCGCTGTGTAGTTGAGTTTGTTGAGTGTAGTAGTTGAGTTTGTTGAGTGTAGTAGTTGAGTTTGTTGAGTGTAGTAGTTGAGTTTGTTGAGTGTAGTTGTTGAGTTTGTTGAGTGTAGTTGTTGAGTTTGTTGAGTGTAGTTGTTGAGTTTGTTGAGTGTAGTTGTTGAGTTTGTTGAGTGTAGTTGTTGAGTTTGTTGAGTGTAGTTGTTGAGTTTGTTGAGTGTAGTAGTTGAGTTTGTTGAGTGTAGTTGAGTTTGTTGAGTGTAGTTGTTGAGTTTGTTGAGTGTAGTTGTTGAGTTTGTTGAGTGTAGTTGTTGAGTTTGTTGAGTGTAGTAGTTGAGTTTGTTGAGTGTAGTTGTTGAGTTTGTTGAGTGTAGTTGTTGAGTTTGTTGAGTGTAGTTGTTGAGTTTGTTGAGTGTAGTAGTTGAGTTTGTTGAGTGTAGTAGTTGAGTGTTGAGTGTAGTAGTTGAGTTTGTTGAGTGTAGTTGTTGAGTTTGTTGAGTGTAGTTGTTGAGTTTGTTGAGTGTAGTTGAGTTTGTTGAGTGTAGTTGTTGAGTTTGTTGAGTGTAGTTGTTGAGTTTGTTGAGTGTAGTTGTTGAGTTTGTTGAGTGTAGTTGTTGAGTTTGTTGAGTGTAGTTGTTGAGTGTAGTTGTTGAGTTTGTTGAGTGTAGTTGTTGAGTGTAGTAGTTGAGTTTGTTGAGTGTACTTGTTGAGTGCAGTAGTTTGAGTGTAGTTGAGTTTGTTGAGTGTGTTTGTTGAGTATAGTTGAGTGTTGTCTCCGCTCCTCTGGTCTTTTATGAAGCCGCTGAAGCTCCTCAATGTTAGAAACGCGGCTGACGTCACAACATCAAAACAGCTGCTTTGCCGGAAACTTTAACCGTGTTGAGTTTGTAGAAGTTAATTGTTCACGGGTAATATTTACACAACCGAAGTTTTATCTAAATTTTACCTTAAAAGAAACTTTTAAAGCCAAACACGCCGCCGAACAAACCGGGAGCCGCGTCATTAATCACCGCGTCATCGCTGCACTCCTCACTAATTCACACAGGTGCAGGAGGAATACGGGACGCAGAAGGGGTCATACTTAGTAACGTGTATAAAAAAGCGTTTTTTAAAATCAACGCGCTAAAGTTAACATTAACAGCACGAACAACCCTATAATTATATATATATATATATATATATATATAAATATATATATATACACACATATATATATACACACATATATATATACACATATATATACATGTACAGTACATGTAGTTACAATACCAGTATAATACCAGCGCCCCCTTCTGGCCTCCGCAAGAAGTGTATCAACAAGTTGTAAGGTTTCTGTAAAGCAGGGTGTAGGTGATTGAGTAAAAGGCAGAAAGGTTAAAGTTTTTAATGTTACTTTAATGTTGATTTTGGTTATTACTCTACATGCCGATAGCAGTTTACCTCTAACTGATCATGTGCATGCAGACAGCCTGCTGACGGAACACACATCTCATCTGTATCTACAGGACAGTTAGCTCTATATTCATCTGATAAAAGGTCTGACTGTAGCTGTATTTAAAACATGGTGAATACAGTAATTACAGTAAAGTAGCTTAAACGAAGGCAACGAAATGTCCATTTACAAACGTACAACCAGGAAACTGCCTGAACCAAACTCCAGGAAACAGTGGCTCGTAAATAAAGAAGAGAAGCTGTGATGTAACAAACATTCTGCCTCTGTGCAGTTCTACAGTGTAATGTGTTATGCAGCTGAGTTCATGTTCACTGTACTGAGATCACAGAGTAAATAACGTGAACGTTCAACAGAACTGAACCACTGCAGTACGTGTTCTGGGTTCCTGCAGTGTGATGCCACAGTGCAGTTATGGTTTGTGGACTACAGTGGTTATAATACAGGTGTAATATTCAGCAAGTTTCAACAGCTTTAAACTTAAAGAGAATAAACTCAGTATTTCTGGTCATAATTAAAATCACATACAGAACAGAAGTGTTACATCAAAGACAAAATGTAACGATAATTAGAATGAGAATTAAAAATATGAACAAGGAGTCAGAATCAGCTTGGTGTTTGGCAGCAGCCTCACTGCATTTCATCAACGTTCATGCTGCTAGATTTAGAATCGAGAATTGCGATTTTACATATCCATCCAGTCATTCATTGTCCAGGTCCCGGAGGTCCTGGAGGTCCTAGCCTGCATTGAATAAATGTGAGGAAAGACACTGGACACATCACAAGTCAGTTATAAAGCAAACAAACCCATTTGCACACACATGTTCACACCTAACGGCAGTGACGTATCCCCGAATGAGCTGACCTCCACCCTGATTCCACCTGCTAACAGGGCAGAACGGAGCACTTTAGTGCCACATCCACCCCGAGGTCGTCCCTGTGTGGCCTGCATGAGTTCACCGCAAAGTCATCGAACACAACATGCACACAGTGCAACTGTGAATTACATAAAGCCTATTGATTTAAACTCCACACAGAACCAGTTAATGAGGGGAGGATTATTTGCTCCGGTCTGTTTTGAAGGACTGAGCAAAACCCAAGATGTTAAAAGCATCGTGTGAGGTCAGCACGCCAACCGCTGTGGACTTCAAAAAAAAGGATGGATGAGGAGGTGATAGACATTTCCAGATGCAGGTTTGTTGAATCGGACAGCAGTCGGTTAACTGCAATAAGGCTGATTACTGCACCGTGATTGGCTTTTGAGCTACCTATCCTGGTCATGATCAGGATTCATCAACACCACGGTGCCGACTTCAAGAACTCTCCATCTCCAAGTCTCCATCATCATTCTAAAAGCGGAATTAAATGAAAAGAGGAAAGAAACATCCCTGGTGGAGACATTCCAGTTGATTTAAAGGGTTAAATAAAACCAGCTCGTGCATCTTTTTAAGAAGTGGGTCATTGTGTCAGAAACCCCCGCTGAGCTCGGACTAAACGTGACTCTGCAGCCAGTTTCTGGGGTCCAGCTTGGCCCGGAGGTTCCTCAGGCTGCGGCGAGCTCCGGATGGCCGTGCAAAGCCCACATCTGATTCTTGGCTGTTGCTGCTCGAGCTGGAGCTGTTACTGGAGGTGGAGCTCGAGCAGGACAGAGGCGGAGCCTGCTGATGAAGCGAGCCTGCTGATGGAGGCTGGCAGGAGCAGTGAAGACCGCCGTAGCTTCTCCCTCTCAAGGTGGACAGCTTGGCGTCCAGGGAGAGCGTGCGAGGGCGGAAGCGGCTGGACGAGGGTGAGAGGTAATGGGGTGAGCATGGGCTGGAGCTGCAGGGACTGGAGCTGTCAGAGGTCAGACTCGCCTCCGACGAGAGCAGGCCATGAGGGCGGCGAGAGCACGGGCTGGAAAACTGAGGAGAATGGCGTGGTTGTATATGGCGCATGTTTTGAGGACTCCCGGGAGGCTCCTCCTTAAATAAAGACATCCAGTGAGGAGGTGCCTGATGCTCAAACTCTTCAAGGCGTCTGGTCAGAATGTCAGTCACGGCGCTGATGTCATCAGACGCATCAATAACTGTGGAACGCAAAGCGATGAAGAAAAACTGTTAAGATTGTGAAGAAATACAGAAGGTTTCACTGATGACTCGTCAGAATCCTTAACATTTAAGATCCCAGAGTTTACACAGACTGAAGCCATTCATTCATTCATTCATTCATTCATTCATTATCTCCCGCTTTATCTTCTATTAGGGTGGTGGGGAGGTTCACCATGCCCATCCAGGGGAGAACGTCTCGGGCGCTGGGCAGATAGAACCAGGACAGGGCGCCAATCCATCGCTGGGCACACACTCACTCACACAAATGCACTCTATATGGGGCAATTTTTGAGAACTCAATTGACTTGATCCATGTTTTTGGACTGTGGGAGAAAACCGGAGAACCCGGAGGAAACCCACACAGACACGGGGAGAACATTCTATCACCAATCTATCACTGGGCACACACTCACTCACACAGACACGCACACAAACACACACTATATGGGGCAATTTGGAGAACTCAATTGACTTGATCCATGTTTTTGGACTGTGGGAGGAAACCGGAGAACCCGGAGGAAACCCACGCAGACACGGGGAGAACATGGAAACTCCACCCAGATGGGGATTCGAACCGGGAATCCCTAGCGCTGAGAGGCGAACGTGTTAAACACTAAGCCACCGTGCCGCCCGCAGACTGAAGCCATGGAAACTAAAATACCACAAAACATCACCTTAATTCTATTAGAACGTCACTGAAGTTCTGCGTCACTCTGTACTTCTTGTTACTGCCCACTCAGGATTAAATTAAAAAGCTTTTTTTCTTTAACCAACTTTGTACAAGCCCCTCCACCATCACTTTTCCAACATCCTGTCTCAATAAATCTGCTTATTCACCCATGATGGCAACAAAATGAAATAACAGAATAAACCAGTCATCAGGAACATGCTGCAGGTGTCATGTCTTCCATCAACCCTACAAGGGACTGTCTGACTGTTGCTTGGAAACATGTTCAGGGTTTCCATTAATTCAACGTCATGGTGTGTCGCAATGTTTATTGATGGAACAGTTGAGACTCATACTTTGAGTTTAATATTTCAGAAGTTCAAAAGCCATACTTTAAAATTTTTATTTATTTTTAAAAAAAAGGGAAGTTCAGCGATAGATTGGCACCCTGTCCTGGGTGTATCTGCTCAGCGCCCGAAACGTTGTCCCCTGGATGGGCATGGGGAACCCCCCCCCGCGACCCTAATTTAGGATAAAGCGGAAGATGATGGATGGATGAATAAAGGGAAGTGTATAAAGCCATTACCGGATCCTGAACAATACCATTACAATCGCTACAGTTACATTACACTGATTAGTTTAAAATCTTTTGTTTCTATGATTATTATAATTTATAGTAGCGTAGTGATCAGCACTTTCACCTCTCAGTGCTAGGACCCAGGTTTGAATCCCAATCTGGGTATGTTTTCCATGTTCTCCTTGTGGGTTCTCCGTTTTCCTCTCACAGTCCAAAAGCATGGGTTTACGGTGAAGTGGCTGCTCTATATTGCCCCTATCTAGTCTGTGTGTCCCTGTGTGAGTGAGTAAGCGATTTATTAGCCTGGTACCCTGTCCTGGGTGTTTCTGCCCAACGTCTAACACATTACCCTGGATGGACATTGACTATAATGATAACTCATAGCATTCATTCATCCATCATTCATTCATTATCTTCCGCTTTATCCTCTATTTGGGTCGCGGTGGGGTTCCCCATGCCCATCCAGGGGAGAACGTCTCGGGCGCTGGGCAGATAGACCCAGGACAGGGCGCCAATCCATCGCTGGGCACACACTCACTCACACAGACACACTCTATATGGGGCAATTTTGAGAATTCAATTGACTTGATCCATGTTTTTGGACTGTGGGAGGAAACCGGAGAACCCAGAGGAAACCCACGTGGACACGGGGAGAACATGGAAACTCCACCCAGATGGGGATTCGAACCGGGAATCCCTAGTGCTGAGAGGCGAACGTGCTAACCACTAAGCCACCGTGCCGCCAACTCATAGCATCTATTTTATCTATAAAGCCCAAACAACTAAAATGGGATAATGTTTTATATAGGCGGTTCTTTAAAATGTATTATGTCCTGTATAAATGACTTAATAAAAATCTCCCAAGACTGCACACTGCTGCAAATAAGCTTCAACAGCGCCACCTGCAGGCAGTGAGAGTTTGTGAAAGTGCAGAGCGGCTCAGCAGGACGGTGCAGCTGGTTAAAGGTGTGAACATTTGCTCTGTCTGAAACAGCCATGCTGGTTACTTCACCTGTCGCTGTAATAGGAGGAGAGCAGTGCACGGATCTCGGCAGAGACAGCGTTATCCTGCAGCAGCAGGCCCTCGCAGGATGGAGGGGCAGATAGAGGGGGGTCTTGATAAAAGTCAGAAGGGAGCGCAAAGCCAACAAAACGGGAGGTGTCATTTCGGGGAAATTAAAGAGAAGGCGTGAGGGAAATAAAGAAAAGCGAGAGGTTGTTGAAACATGGCAGGAAACGATGCATTACGAAGGGAAAGCAAAGCAAACGCAGGTCCAATGAAGAGAAAGACAGAGAAAAAGAGACAAAATCAGTCATTCAGAAAGCTGGAACTTCACAGACGCATCAGGAGGAAATTGAACACTACATTGAGGGGTTACGGTTTTGAAGTCTTTAATAACATACCCATCTCGTGGTACAGAGAGCCCTGTTTGGGGGTCACAGGTGCTGGTTTGCGCGGTGAAGGCTGCTCGATTTTCATCAGCTCGTCGCAGCACTGCTTCCACTGACCTGCAGAGGGCGACAAAGGGTTAGTTTAAAGCCCCAACGGGCTCCCGTTCACTGTTTACAGTCTCGATGTGAAAAACCCTCAAACTGAAATCTTTATCTTAGAAAACGCAGAATGTGGAAAGCTTTCTCTGAGGTTATTGCAGAACACTATTTGGTACAAGAGGGTTTCATTTTAAAATGTATTAACATTAATTTGCGGCATGGTGGTTTAGTGGTTAGCACGTTCGCCTCTCAGCGCTAGGGATTCCCGGTTCAAATCCCCATCTGGGTGGAGTTTCCATGTTCTCCCCGTGTCTGCGTGGGTTTCCTTCGGGTTCTCCGGTTTCCTCCCACAGTCCAAAAACATGGATCAAGTCAATTGAATGCTCCAAATTGCCCCATATAGAGTGTGCATATCTGTGTGCATATGAGTGTGTGCCCAGCGATGGATTGGCGCCCTGTCCTGGATGTATCTGCCCAGCTCCCGAAACGTTCTCCCCTGGATGGGCATGGGGAACCCCACCGCGACCCTACTACAGGATAAAGTGGGAGATAATGAATGAATGAATGTATTAACATTAATTCCTAACACAGGGCGACACTGTGACTTAATGGTTAGCACTTTTGCATCTCAGCACTGGGGAATCAGGTTTAAATCTCACTCTGGGTGGAGTTTCCATATTATACCCATGTCCGCGTGGGCTTCCTCTGGGTTCTCTGATTTCCTCCCACAGTTTAAAAAACATGCATTCAAGGTGAATTGAATACTCTAAATTGCCCCATATATAGAGTGTGTGTAAGTTCAAGTTCAAATTATTTATTTATATAGCGCTTTTTATAACAGTACATTGTCACAAAGCAGCTTCACAGAATGAAAAGCCTTTAGACCCCCAAAGAGCAAGCCGAAGCGACAGTGGCAAGAAAAAACTCCCTGTTATGTTGTTATTTAAGGAAGAAACCTTGGGAGGACCAAGACTCAGTAGGGGACTCATCCTCCTTGAGCGGATTGGCGCTTGAGTGTATGTGTATGTGTGTGTGTCTGTGTGAGTGAGTGTTGGTGCCCTGGCCTGGGTGTATCTGCCAAGTGCACCCCTAGAATGGGCATGGGGAACACCCCGTGATCATAGTAGAGGACTAGGCGATTAAATATATTCATTCATTCATTATCTCCCGCTTTATCCTCTATTTGGGTCGCGATGGGGTTCCCCATGCTCATCCAGGGGAGAACGTCTCGGGCGCTGGGCAGACACACCCAGGACAGGGCGCCAATCCATCGCTGGGCACACACTCACTCACACAGACACACTCTATATGGGGCAATTTTTGGAGAATTCAATTGACTTGATCCATGTTTTTGGACTGTGGGAGGAAACTGGAGAACCCGGAGGAAACCCACGCGGACACGGGGAGAACATGGAAACTCCATCCAGATGGGGACTCGAACCGGGAATCCCTAGTGCTGAGAGGTGAACGTACTGACCACTAAGCCACCGTGCCGCCCTGATTAAATATATATATATTATAAAAATTTTTTTTAATTGTATCTATTCACGTATATTGGATAAAACACTTGCGTGACGGATGTTTGCAGTAATAATAACTGCAGATGTACAGGTTTGTTTAAATGAAAGGTCCGTCTGGGAAATGGCTTCATGTCACGTCTGTGTGAATAACGCGATTCACTCACTCATATCGAAAAACTGCTGCCAGAAGGCCTCCATCCAGCGCTGTGTGTTCTCCCGACTCTCGGTCACTAACGTGTGTGTGACCTCCTCTCCCCCGTACAAGTTACTGATACAGACACTTTGAGCTTTGCTTTGAGGGTCTCTCTCAGCTACTCGTATTCTTGTCTCCTGCAATACAAGCGCACACATTTACCATGAAACGAATCCTTTATGGCCACGTGAGCCGACTCGGATCACACAACATCTGGCACTTACTGGCGTATAAACTTCATTATGAACAGTAAAAAGTACAGGCAGTAATTTCTGGTGGAAAAAACCTATTTATATGCCAGTAGTATTAAAATCTGCACTAATGAGAGGATCTGGAAGCTTCACAGAATTTAGAAACACTAACACAGTTCCAGGTTCAAAGGGGTTTCTAAAGAATAAATATGTTTTAACAAAACGCAGCATAAATGCATTAAGAGTGATTAAAAGAGTAAAAGCCAATCATTTAAAAGCTGAGTGATGCCAAACGGGTTAAATGAGCACGAGTGAGAAATCAGTTCCAGAGAAGATGATGGTAAAAGTGCTGCACAGACTTTCTGACGCTGATCCACAATTACAAAAAGCAACCAACTGCTCGGAAGTGAAGATTTATAAATGTTAACCAAAAAAACTCACAGACGATCAGATGCAAAATATATTCAAGTAAATCGTATAAACAAATAAAAACATTCATTCATTCATTCATTATCTTCTCCGTTATCCAATATTAGATTCGCGGGGGGGGGGGGGGGGGGGGGGGGGGGGGGGGGGGGGGGGGGGGGGTTCCACATGCCCATACAGGGGCGCTGGGCAGATACACCCAGGACAGGGTGCCAATCTATAGCTAGGCACACACTCACACACCATATAAAAACATATATTAAAAAAATAAAAATAATTTAAAAAAATAATTTTCTTCACACCAAAGGAAGGGAGAGAGTGTAAGAGCGAGAGAGAGAGGAAGAGAGAGAGAGAGAGAGAGAGAGAGAGAGAGAGAGAAAGAGAGAGAGAGAGAGAGGTAGGGAGATTAGAAGGAGAGGGAGATGGAAGAGTGGAATAATGTAAGGGAGGGAAGGTAGAGACAGAGCAGGGGAGGAAAACAGAAAGATATGTGAGCGAGAGAAAAAGTAAGTGAGTAAGAGAGAGAGAGAGAGAGAGAGAGAGCGAGAGAGAGGGAGTTTATCAAATTGTGAACTGAATGTGGTTAATTTATTAAGTTTCATATTAAAAGCCTTTTATTTATAAATTCACAAACAGAAGTTGGGGCGAGTTGTATTTTAAACACCGAGGTAAAGACGCCATTTATATTACATCACCTGTTGATCTGTACCATAAAACATTCATTCATTCATCAGCTCCCTCTTTATCCTCTATTAGGGTCACGGTGGGGTTCCCCATGCCCATCCAGAGGAGAACATTTCGGACGCTGGGCAGATAGACCCAGGACAGGGCGCCAATCTATCGCCGGGCACACACTCATTCACACAAACACACTCTATATGGGGCAAAAATTGACTTGATCCATGGACTGTGGGAGGAAACCGGAGAACCCGGTGGAAACCCACACGGACACGGGGAGAACATGGAAACTCCACCCAGATGGAGATTCAAAACGGGAATCCCTAGTGCTGAGAGGAGAACGTTCTATCCACTAAGCCACCGTGCCGCTAAAACATTAATTCATTCATTATCTCCCACATTATCCTCTATTAGGGTCGCGGGGGGTTCCCCATGCCCATCCAGGGGAGAACGTTTTGGGCGCTGGGCAGATAGACCCAGGACAGGGCGCCAATCCATCGCTGGGCACACACTCACTCGCACAGACACACTCTATATGGGGCAATTTGGAGAATTCAATTGACTTGTTCCATGTTTTTGGACTGTGGGAGGAAACCGGAGAACCCGGAGGAAACCCACGCAGACACGGGGAGAACCTGGAAACTCCACCCAGATGGGGATTCGTATTGGGAATCCCTAGTGCTGAGAGGCGAACGTGCTAACCACTAAGCCACCATGCCGCTAAAACATTCATATCAATTATTAATTACAAAACAGTGTTACACAAGACAGAGACATATTAATATAATGCAGTTATTTTAAAAATAAAATCCTGTAAAAAAAAAAAAAAAAAAAAAAAAAAAAAAACAGAAAAAGTTTAGATCTTCAGAAGGTGGTATTTGTGTTAAGCAGCAGAGTGATTATATAACAAATTAACAGTGAATATAAACACAGTACAGATGAATGAAGTTAATAAAATGCGACACGTAGTTTACTAAATATATTTTCATGAGCATTTTCTTGGGGCTTTATTGAGTTTTTTTACAGAGTTTTTTTTACAGAGTTTCTGAGGGCTGTTTACATACCAACCTCTGCTTTCTGTGACTGTTTCATGTGATTTACGACATTAACCTATGACTGGCGCGTTGCTCAGAACACAGACGACTGAAACATCTGAATCAGTCAGCAGCAGATCTGACTTCATCATCTGCACAGAGCCTTCGACATGTGTGAGCACGTTAGCCCTGATACTTACTTTGTTAATGCTGATCGTCAATAAGGGATCCACTGAGGATTCTATGTCCTCCTGCCGGTGGTAACAGAAGAGGTTTGTCCCTTTCAGGACACCATAGACATCTGTCCATCCCTGTGGGTCTTCTCCGACCTGAAGAGAAATCAAGAGCTTGTATTAAAGAAGGTAAATAACTCTGTGTGTGTGTGTGTGTGTGTGTGTGTGTGTGTGTGTGTGTGTGTACCTTTACTCTGAGACAGCCGCTTATCATCTGTTGTGTCATACAGTGAGGCTGCGCTGCTAGACGACAACACACACTGCCGTACAGTGGTAACCAGTAAGAACACTCCTCTGTGAACAGAAAGAACAAGATGACGAACACGAACTTTAACAAATCAACATGAAAAATATGATTCATCACGTTATGAGTCAAAACTCTGAGCCTGTCCAAAGAATCAAGCAATTTGCAGTTTCAGTGTCATTGACAAAACAGACAGTAATTAATTAATTAATTGGGTCATTTATTGGACGCTTTTATCCAAAGCGACTTACAAGGTGAGCACAGGGTTAATCACAGCATCCCTGGAGCAATGAGGGTTAAGGGTCTTGCTCAAGGACCCACATTGGTAACTTCAGTGGACCTGGGATTTGAACCCCCAACCTTCAGATTGACAGCCCAACACCCTAACCACTGAGCTACCACTCCCTGACAGTAAAATAAAATATTAATTTAACAGTAAAATTTAATTTAACAGTAAAATATTATTAATGCAGAAAGAAGCACAGAGCACCTTTTGTTCACTCAAACTCCTGAAACACACTTCATTTTTTTAATTTTGTTGACCACAGCTGTACTGAGTGATAATCTGACCGACTGCAGTATTACAGTCTGACGGAACCAATCTTATTTAGACCACCAAACACTTAAAAGCTAAAACATCCTTTATCCTTTGTGCAGATAGGCTGCATCAGACACTGTACATGTTTATTAGTGCAGACCGGGCTGCATTATATTCCACTACAGCAGGATTCATTCATTCATTCATTCATTATCTCCCGCTTTATCCTCTATTAGGGTCGCGGTGGGGTTCCCCATGCCCATCCAGGGGAGAACGTCTCGGGCGCTGGGCAGATACACTCAGGACAGGGTGCCAATCCATCACTGGGCACACACTCACTCACACACACACACTCTATATGGGGCAATTTAGAGAACTTAATTAACTTGATCCATGTTTTTGGACTGTGGGAGGAAACCGGAGAACCCGGAGGAAACCCACGCGGACACGGGGAGAACATGGAAACTCCACACAGATGGGGATTCGAACCGGGAATCCTTAGCGCTGAGAGGCGAACGTGCTGACCACCAAGCCACCGTGCCGCCCTACAGCAGGATTATATTCCATTAACCAAGTGGTGTCTACATACTTTGGTCACGTGGTGTAACAGATAGATTGTTGGAGATTGTGATATATTTTCTGAGCTGACAGTTGAGGAAATGTGAGATTTAGGGATGCAGATTAGTTTATCAACCTTACACCATTATCAAAGGATAAAGAGATGATCTATAACGGTTTGCTTTCATTTTCATCCCAGCGCTGCTGCATTCATTTACATTCATTAAAATAAGTGCTTTCTCACTTTGCATGGCGGTTGAAGTGCAACTGACTCTGACAATGCAAATTGTATTTGTATGCAAATTTGGGCTTTACTATACAGTCAAGTTAGAGATTTATATATATATATATATATAACAGGATTTAACCATGATCTGATCTGGGGTCTGCAATCGATCAGTTCTGGGTTTTGCAAGGTTATATGCCTCAGGTCAGCTGACCTGAATTCCTGTTCTTTCCCGATTAAAATGACATATTATAAGATGGCAATGCCAGGATTCAAATTATAAGAGAGTGGTTCAGGGAGCATTGTACCTGTTGTAGAAAAAAAATGTGTGTGTGTGGGGGGGGGGGGTGTGCAGCATCATATAACAATCAGGATTGATGAATTTACAGTATAGTTGGTTTTCTTCATAACTTCTGACTTGTAATGTTCTCATTTGTAAGTCGCTTTGAATAAAAGCGTCTGCTAAATGACTAAATGTAATGTAAATGTAAATGTAAATGTAAATGTAAATGGTCCAAATCTCTATCATCAAGATAAGATCATGGGAAAAAAAATTAATGCATCTCTGTTGTAAAATTGCAGTAAATGCATTCTGTAATCAAAACTAAAGGCAGTTCAAGCTAATATTAGAATCTGTGACCTTTTTTTGTTCAGGCAAGGTGTGTATATATATATATATATAGAAAGAGAGTGAGAGAGTGCTTTGCTCGTAGTTTACCGTTGCCAGCAATGGTAAGGTCATGTGTGCGGAAGTTGTCCTGAACGTGAGAGAGTGTGAGAGTGGTGTGAGCCAGGAGATGATACTTCGGTCCTCTGCGAACACACACATAGTGCAGAGGTCAGGCAGTGTTGTTACATCTCTGTTTACAGATCGATGTTATGACATGGCCTGTGAGAGTACGTACGGAACAGGGGGTACAGGCAGCAGCAGTGGTGAGTGCCACCATTGCAGATCGGGCTCCCGGCTCCCGGCTCCAACGCTGAACGCATTTTTTTACCAGAGGAGCGACCTAGAGATGAGCTCAGCTTGCTGGCCAGCTTTCGCGGTGTGTTACCAGCTGAGTAATCGTCCTCTGTACAGCAGCTATAAAGCTCCAGTCTCAGCTCGAAGCTCGGACTCACGTCGTTACTGAACACAGCACAGTGAACCAACTCAGAGCCAGTACACATCAACATCAACACATACAGTATGTCTCTAGAAGTCTATAATGTTAAAGTATTCATTCATTCATGCTTTATCCTCTATTAGGGTCGCGGTGGGGTTCCCCATGCCCATCCAGGGGAG
This sequence comes from Corydoras sp. C115, assembly GCA_019802505.1. Taxonomy (NCBI): domain Eukaryota; kingdom Metazoa; phylum Chordata; class Actinopteri; order Siluriformes; family Callichthyidae; genus Corydoras; species Corydoras sp. C115. Next base: position 1,415,946 of record JAFMOC010000070.1, read on the forward strand.
AACGTCTCGGGCGCTGGGCAGATACACCCAGGACAGGGCGCCAATCCATCGCTGGGCACACACTCACTCACACAGACACACTCTATATGGGGCATATTTTTTTTGAGAACTCAATTGACTTGATCCATGTTTTTGGACTGTGGGAGGAAACCGGAGAACCCGGAGGAAACCCACACTGACACAGGGAGAACATGGAAACTCCACCCAGATGGAGATTTGAACCGGGAATCCTTAGTGCTGAGAGGCGAACGTGCTAAACACTAAGCCACCGTGCCGGCCAAATTAAAGTATAATTAATAATAATAACATGACTAACATGGGCGGCACGGTGGCTTAGTGGTTAGCATGTTCTCCTCTCAGGTGGAGTTTCCATGTTCTCCCCGTGTCCGCGTGGGTTTCCTCCGGGTTCTCCGGTTTCCTCCCACAGTCCAAAAACGTGGATCAAGTCAATTGAGTTCTCCAAATTGCCCCATATAGAGTGTGTCTGTGTGAGTGTGAGTGTGTGCCCAGCGATAGATTAGCGCCCTGTCCTGTGTGTATCTGCCCAGCGCCCGAAACGTTCTCCCCTGGATGGGCATGGGGAACCCCACCGCGACCCTAATAGAGGATAAAGCGGAAGATAATGAATGAATGAAATGAATGACTAACATAATTATCAAAATCCTACAGGATCCTTTATATAGTGATGTAGTGTGCTGTTATTAAACACTCTCTTACAAGACTATGATGTTATCGAAGCAGATGTCTGTGAGGGTTCTGTCCACCATCACCATATCAGTGTCAAAGATCTCTCCTCCCAGCTGCAGCAGACAGAACACAGCACAGCGATGGAGCTCTGAGAAGCACAGAGGAATTAAAGTTAATGAAGTAAAACAAACAGGTGATCAGGCTCCTTCACACAGGAGGATGATGGGACGTGTGCTGCTGCCCATCTTCTCAGTTATTATTATTATTTATTATTATTATTATTATTATTATTATTATTATTATTATTATTTATTATTATTATTATGCATTCACTCAGCAGTTTGGGGTTGAACTCAGGGCATTGTGGAGGACAAAAAGTTCTTCATGCTAAAATGATCAAACCCTGTGATATATATTCATTCATCCATTATCTCCCACTTTATTCTCTATTAGGGTCACGGTGGGGTTCCCCATGCCCACCCAGGGGAGAACGTTTCGGGCGCTGGGCAGATAGACCCAGGACAGGGCGCCAATCCATCGCTGGGCACACACTTACTCACACAGACACACTCTATATGGGGCAATTTGGAGAACTCAATTGACTTGAACCATGTTTTTGGACTGTGGGAGGAAACCGGAGAACCCGGAGGAAACCCACGTGGGCACGGGGAGAACATGGAAACTCCACCCAGATGGGGATTCTAACCGGGAATCCCTAGTTCTGAGAGCAGAACGTGCTTACCACTGAGCCACCGTGCCGCCGGCTGAGATATACAGATATATTAATTATACAATACATTACTGATATGATGATTAATAGCTTAATTTTAATACTGAAGTCGCAACAGAACATTTCTGCTGAAAAGGTCCTGATTCACTGAGTGCCGTCCGAAACGCAGGATGGGAAAGCTGATCAAACGATGACGTCATCGGTATCTGTTCTGTATCAGCATTATCAGATGTGCGTGGAGTCTCAGCACCTTGATCCTCACCTCCTTTGTTTTTGAAGTACTCTGTGTCTTTCCACATCAAAGGGATTCGCAGATCTGTGGACGAAACACACCCATTGAGGAAGATCAGACAAGGTCATTTACACACACACACTCACACTCACACACACACAAGGTGAGGTACATACACACGGTGACTGGTGACGAGTGCCGGCTGTGGGCCAGCGTGGAACAGGATTAATATTCCTCTCACACACAGTGTCTTATCTCATAACAGCAGACAGTCACGGCCATGCTGCCCTCACTCCACTGCGCCACCCACTGCACTCAGCAATGGTCATCATTTCACCTGGTCAGCCTCAGCCTCAGCCTCAGCCTCAGCCTCAGCCTCAGCCTCAGGCACAGTCCATCTTAACTCTTCGATTTTGGAACATTTCATTTTGGCTACATTTACAGTGTCTTCATCTCGAGCACTCGAAATAAAGAACTTCAAAACACTGCTGGCTCTGTTCTCATTTAAAATCTCAAGACGGTAATTAATGTGGAGCTGGTGAGCACCTGCATGCCTTTGTGATTGGACCATATCAGTTCTGATGGATTATTTATCCTCCATGCAGAAAAGTTCATATCAAATGCTTTTTGTTTATACCAGTAATCCTACTTCTTCATCAAACATACCAACTAACACACCGACCAACAACCTGACCAACAAACGTATACATATACTGATTAACTAATACCTACCAGCTAAACAAACCAACCTACATCCAAACACCACCAACATACCGACCACACTACTTAAACTACATTAAACCTGAAAACTAACATCCATCATCACAAAATCAATGCTACGGTTCATCACACCTTCCATTCAGCACATTTACTAACCACATATCAAACCCACCTACTTAACATCACACCAACCACCCGACAACATTCATCCGTCCTTCAATCCTTCATTACAATAATGAATGCTGTATCACAAATCCAAATACTTAAATACGTTTCAAAGGAATTGTGTGTGTGTGTGTGTGTTATCCAGTCTGCCTGTGGGATAAAGCCCACTAAGCCTCATGCCTGCCAGGACTTCATCATAACTTTATAATTACCTCCTGCATTTTAGAGTCTGGCCCACAGCAATAACTCAGGCGACTCTAACATACAGACAAGTACTGATCTATCAAGCAACCGATATTTAAATGCCAGTATTCACAGCTTCCAACAGTGTGTATGAGGGGGAGTGAATATTATAGAGTGTGTTTGAGTGCATAAGTATGTGAGGGGGAGACCATAAATAGTGGGAGGTGGCGTCATAAAGGCTAAACCCACAATCTAAAAGACTAATAAATAAATCAGCAGGGTCTCGAAGCACAATAGGGCATAAAACTCACCATGGACGCACACACACACACACACACACACAAACACACACACACACACACACACTCTCCCTAATTCCTACTGAAGGGTAATTATAGACCGGCGACCCACCTGAAATGGCCACTTTGCCCTTACATGGAGATCGGTCATCTACCGGACCTGCATCTGATGACCTGAAATCCAAGTTTACAATATTATTTTACACATAACAACAAGTATATTCAGACATGATGAATGTATTATAAACGTCATTTTAGTAAGAGGTCACCCTCCCCCTTAAAACATGGAGTCCAAATCTAATTCATCAATTTCATTTATTATTTATTTATTTATTTAATTATTATTTGTATGGTGTTTTATCTAAAATCAGCTTAAAATTGAAGGTGAAACGATGCGAGGCATGTCAACTATTTGCTAAGATTTAAATGGATTTAGTCTGTGGACGAGTCACTGACCTCAATTTTCTATTTAAGATAAACCATCATGTGCTTCCTCTTCACCAGAGCTGCTTTATTTTTAAACAAGGCTGTCTGTCTGCGTTATTGAATTCTGACCTTTCGTCCAAACTTGCATCAATGACGAGCTTTAAACAAGACCTGGCTGACCTGATGAAACCCATGCCGCTACATTAAGTGATCGTCGTACCTGCGCGCCACCCGCTGCATGACCTGCGCCTCTTTCATGCGCTGCAGCTCAGACATGTAGGCCATGATTCGGGCGTTGCAGGTCAGCAGACTCTTGGAGGCCTCCATCGCCTGGTCCCTCTGAGAGCAAGCCGCCAGGAGTTTGCATGCTCCCTCTCGCATTCGAATCTCATGGTCGATCTTCTTCTGGATGTCACTGTCCTGAAACAAAATGAATGTGAAAGACATTGTGGCATTAGGTACGGTGTGGTGTTTTGTAAGAAAGACACAGGGCTAATTAACACAACATAACAGATCATTCGAGAAGCATTTCTTTTTGTGCAAGTGTTTACATTTACATTTACATTTGGTCATTTAGCAGATGCTTTTATCCAAAGCGACTTACAAGGTGAGCACAGGGTTAATCACAACATCCCTGGAGCAATGAGGGTTAAGGGTCTTGCTCAAGGACCCACATTGGTAACTTCAGTGGACCTGGGCAACCGCGCCCTATTGATTCCAGCTGAAGCATTTTTATTTCGAAATAAAGTTTTGGGAAAGGGCGGCACAGTGGCTTAGTGGTTAGCACGTACTCCTCTCAGCACTAGGGATTCCCGGTTCGAATCCCCATCTGGGTGGAGTTTCCATGTTCTCCCTGTGTCTGTGTGGGTTTCTCCGGTTTCCTGTGTGGGTCTGTGTGGGTACTCCGGTTTCCTCCCACAGTCCAAAAACATGGATTGAGTCAATTGAATTCTCCAAATTGCCCCATATAGAGTGTGTCTGTGTGAGTGAGTGTGTGCCCAGCGATGGATTGGCACCCTGTCCTGGGTGCATCTGCCCAGCGCCCGAGATGTTCTCCCCTGGATGGGCATGGGGAACCCCCCCCCCCGCGACCCTAATATAGGACAAAGCGGGAGATAATGAATCAATGAAAGTCAATTGAGTTCTCCAAATTGGCCCATACAGAGTGCGCGGTCCCAATGCGTCTGTGTGAGTGAGGGTGTGTCCAGCAATAGATTGGCACCCTGTCCTGGGTTTATCTGCCCAGCGCCCGAAACGTTCTCCCCTGGATGGGAATGGGGAACCCCCCCCCCCCCCCCCGCGACCCTAATATAGGATAAAGCGGAACTTAATGAATGAATGAATGAATGAAAAGTTTTGGGAAATAAAAAACATGTCAGGTTTCTCAATCCAGCTTTAAAGATAAACATTATGTAAATTAACGACCCACAGGTTACAAAAGAAACAGGGCTTTGCCCCCTTACCAATTTATTACCTAGCACACATACTTTTGCGTTACTAGGAAACGGGAATGACAACACAAACATGATCTGGCATTTTTACCATGGAGCTGTTTTTTTGGTCTGAACAGCTGTGCTAACTCTTCAAACTCAGGTCCAGACTGCATCACGAGCCGATTTAAAGAATGCACAGCTGTCCATGTGACTGCCTGTCTGTCATTTACGCTTTATTTTATGTATGTTCTCTTTTATAACAAGTCTACAGACCGAGACCCTTTTAAAATGCAGTGTAATTAAACTAATGCTAAATGATTCACAGTGTCTGGCACGTCGTGTTAATTCGATTTAAAACATGGTAACGATACGCGTCACTTCACTTCATCACAGACCTGCTGATGGCTTCAGGAAACTGCTCATCAGCCAAAAGTTCTGCCATTTACAGCCTTAAGAGGCAGATACACCCCCCCAAGACCCCAACCCCGTCCCCTATGGAACATTGTCCAAATCATTTACTGTCTGTGAACAGAATTCAGTGATGAGTGTCTGCTTCTCAACAGGGGCCACTCCAACATTAAGTCATGCATTAAAAGAGGTGCAAAAATCACAGTGGTACATTGTGACCTGCCTTGATGCAAACATGATAAATCATTCATGCTTGACAGAGGAGCTGTCAAAACCTGGAACCACACACTCCATCTTGTGTAATCCCTGGGAATGGAAAGGACTAAAAAAGCAGTGCAGAATGTGCTTAAGTCAAACTAGAGAGAAAGTGAATGTGAAGACAGTTCTGTAGCCTAGGGGCAGTGGGGCGAGGCGGTGGATAAAGCGATGGTATGAGTTGGGGTGGAGTGGGTGGGACGAGGCGGGATGAAGTGGGACGAGGTGGGTTCAGGTTGGGGAAATAAGCCGGTCCCAAACACAAGAACTTTGAGAAGTAGAACTTTTTCTGCTGTTGATCCATGAGGAATCACATCAATATGACCTGTAATATCCATCCATCCATTATCTTCCGCTTTATCCTATATTAGGGTGGGGGGGGGGGGGGTTCCCCATGCCCATCCAGGGGAGAACGTCTCGGGCGCTGGGCAGATACACCCAGGACAGGGCGCCAATACATCGCTGGGCACACACTCACTCACACAAACTCTCACACTCTATATGGGGCAATTTTTTGGAGAATTCAATTGACTTGATCCATGTTTTTGGACTGTGGGAGGAAACAGGAGAACCCGGAGGAAACCCACGCGGGCACGGGGAGGACATGGAAATTTCACCCAGATGGGGATTCGAACCGGGAATCCCTAGTGCTGAGAGGAGAACGTGCTAACCACTAAGCCACTAAGCCTATTAAATATTAAAATTATTAACACGCATACATTTAGAAATCTTCTCACAAAACACATTCATACAGGGATTCGCTACCCAACTGTTTTGCAATTATAATTCATTTAAAGCTCACTCTCCCACGAACAGAACGCAAACAGAGGTGTGGGATGTGGATTCAAACAGATAACAAAAGCACAACGAGAGTGAATCCTTGACTGCAACACATGGGAAGTCAAGATGAGAGAAAACAGTGAAGGGCAGCTATGCAGGAAAGATGAGCTTCAGAGTTAAATAAGCATAAAACACAGAGAGAGCATGATGGACTGAGAGGAATGGAAAATTCAACAGAACCGGAGAACATGTGAACTTCAGACTGTTAACATTTGAGGCTTGAGTAATTCTGAACAGTCGGTTTGCTTCGGTGTCAATAAAAGACCTCTCAGTATTTATAGCAGAAGAATTGCTGCCGCTTCTCTGGGGATTTTCCAAAAACCACGAGCAGCTTCAGTCACTCAGAGACGAGCTTCATGTCTCCGGTGGAAGCAACAAGCGTCCCATTAACTTACACACAATTAAACATGGACACGCTTTAACAACGTGTGAGAACAGGGTCGAGGAAAAGCAACACAAACAGTCTCTGAGAATGTCTCTGAGAGAGAGAGAGAGAGAGAGAGAGAGAGTGAGAGTGAGAGTGAGACGAGAAGAGAAGAGGACAAAGCTGAGAATGTCTCTGAGAGAGAGAGAGAGAGAGAGAGAGAGAGAGAGAGAGAGGGAGTGAGACGAGAAGAGAAGGGGACAAAGCTGAGAATGTCTCAGAGAGAGAGAGAGAGAGAGAGAGAGAGAGTGAGACGAGAAGAGAAGAGGACAAAGCTGAGAATGTCTCAGAGAGAGAGAGAGAGAGTGAGACGAGAAGAGAAGAGGACAAAGCTGAGAATGTCTCAGAGAGAGAGAGAGAGTGAGAGTGAGACGAGAAGAGAAGAGGACAAAGCTGAGAATGTCTCAGAGAGAGAGAGAGAGAGAGAGAGAGAGAGAGAGAGTGAGACGAGAAGAGAAGAGGACAAAGCTGAGAATGTCTCAGAGAGAGAGAGAGAGTGAGAGTGAGACGAGAAGAGAAGAGGACAAAGCTGAGAATGTCTCAGAGAGAGAGAGAGAGAGTGAGAGTGAGACGAGAAGAGAAGAGGACAAAGCTGAGAATGTCTCAGAGAGAGGGAGTGAGACGAGAAGAGAAGGGGACAAAGCTGAGAATGTCTCAGAGAGAGGGAGTGAGACGAGAAGAGAAGGGGACAAAGCTGAGAATGTCTCAGAAAGAGAGAGAGAGAGTGAGAGAGAGGGAGTGAGACGAGAAGAGAAGGGGACAAAGCTGAGAATGTCTCTGAGAGAGAGAGAGTGAGACGAGAAGAGAAGAGGACAAAGCTGAGAATGTCTCAGAGAGAGAGAGAGAGAGAGAGAGAGAGAGAGTGAGACGAGAAGAGAAGAGGACAAAGCTGAGAATGTCTCAGAGAGAGAGAGAGAGAGAGTGAGACGAGAAGAGAAGAGGACAAAGCTGAGAATGTCTCAGAGAGAGAGAGAGTGAGAGAGTGAGAGAGTGAGAGTGAGACGAGAAGAGAAGAGGACAAAGCTGAGAATGTCTCAGAGAGAGAGAGAGAGAGAGAGAGAGAGAGAGAGAGAGAGAGAGAGTGAGACGAGAAGAGAAGAGGACAAAGCTGAGAATGTCTCAGAGAGAGAGTGAGAGTGAGACGAGAAGAGAAGAGGACAAAACTGAGAATGTCTCTGAGAGAGAGAGAGAGAGTGAGAGTGAGACGAGAAGAGGACAAAGCTGAGAATGTCTCAGAGAGAGAGAGAGAGAGAGAGAGAGAGAGAGTGAGGGAGTGAGACGAGAACACGCTCCCACGAGTACGACCTGCGCGGAGAAAGTGCGCAGCGCCGCACTGTGGTTGAACGCGGAGAGAGAGTCCAGGATAAAATCCAAACCGAATTTATTAAAAACTGGTGACGGAACACCAACAGAAAAGGGGGAACAAAACGAACAAACTAACATCGGGGTATTAACCGCAAAACAAAGACGTGCGCCGAAAAGATGGAAAACGGAAACTAAATAACAAACCAACTAATCACGTGCACAGAAACAAACCAATCACCCCGCTGAGAAAATGAAGAACCCAAACGAGGGACAGGTGCCCCAGGAACCTGTAACACATTCTAAAAGAATCTGATCTGATTCCAAATAAGGAAGAGAGACGTAGCCATCCAGCTGTTACGACACAGACTTAAAGATTTTGTACAAACTAGGGGTGTCTTCAACTAAGGATTTTCATAGTCGAATCTGATTCGTCAGATTTTCCCTATAGTCGACTGATAGTCGAATCCGTTAAAATTTCACCACAAGATGGCGCTATAAGCGTTGTTTTTAAAAAAGTTTTTTTTTTTATATTTTACTTGTTTTTCTAACAAAAGAAAACCTTTTTTTTTGTTGTTTTTGTTTTTTCTTTTTTTTCTAGAAATTAGGATGATTTTATTTGACAAAAGGCTATATATATAACAAAAACAAAGTCATTTCATGTAAAAACTAATGCTTAGCAGCAGCCATGGGCGCCCCCATGTGGTCAAAATGGTACATTCGACTATGAGGTTCATAGTCGACTACGGTTCTCCGAATCGAATCGTCGAATCAGCGAATATTGCAGCTCACCCCTAGTACAAACCCTCTGCCAATTTACTGCATGACTTAAAACTAATTACCAGCCAACTAACAGACAATAACTGTCGTACCTCCTCCTTTAATGTCTAACCTTCACACACTGAAAACGAGCTCATTAGCTCAGGATTACATCCCCTGTCTGCATTTAAACAGCAATTAAGAAAGAATTTGTGGGGTGATTGCGCCACCAGGACTATCAAACTGTAGCGGAAATGCTTTTCTCAGACAGGAAGTGCACAGAGTCATGGGAAGTGAATCTGGTCTTTGAAGAATTTGTTTGTGTTCGAAGGCGTCCCTCTAAAAAAGGCCTCAATTACTTTTGAAACAACATGCTGGAAACGAGGACGCATGGCTTTGGATGAGCACTGAAGAAAAGAGAGGAAACAAAAACAAGAAAATGAGCGCATCTGTGTTGTCGTGGACTCAGAGTCCATCATCAGTGTGACATCATACATGTGGACGCAGGGTCTGAATCCCAATTCAACATTTAGAACGTGGGTGAAATGTATATAGAGGTTTATAGAGGCGGCACGGTGGCTTAGTGGTGGCACATTCTCCTCTCAGCACTAGGGATTCCCATTCGAATCCCCATCTGGGTGGAGTTTCCATGTTCTCCCCGTGTCTGCGTGGGTTTCCTCCGGGTTCTCCGGTTTTCTCCCACAGTCCAAAAACATGGATCAAGTCAAGTGATTTCTCTAAATTGCCCCATGTAGAGTGTGTCTGTGTGAGTGAGTGAGTGAGTGTGTACCCAGCGATAGATTGGCGCCCTGTCCTGGGTGTATCTGCCCGGCGCCCGAGACGTTCTCCCCTGGATGGGCATGGGGAACCCCACCGCGACCCTAATAGAGGATAAAGCGGAAGATAATGAATGAATGAATGTTTTATAGAGCTTGTCCTTGTTGTTTTTTTAGGATGGTTGGAGATGTTGGGGCCTATCCCTATAGTTGTTGTAGCTAAGTGATGAAAGTGTTGGGCTATCAATCTGAAGGTTGTGGGTTCAAAGCCCAAGTCCATTGAAGTAACCAATGTGGCTCCTTGAGCAAAGCCCTTAAACCTCATTGCTCCAGTGGTTTGTATCTTTGTAAGCTGATTGGATAAAAGCGTCTGATGAATAGCCTTATGAAAGTCCTATCCCGAGACTTTCATTCATTCATTATCTCCCGCTTTATCCTCTATTAGGGTCGCGGTGGGGTTCCCCATGCCCATCCAGGGGAGAACGTCTCGGGCGCTGGGCAGATAGACCCAGGACAGGGCGCCAATCCATCGCTGGGCACACACTCACTCACACAGACACACTCTATATGGGGCAATTTTGAGAATTCAATTGACTTCATCCATGTTTTTGGACTGTGGGAGGAAACCGGAGAACCCGGAGGAAACCCACGCGGACACGGGGAGAACATGGAAACTCCACCCAGATGGGGATTCGAACCGGGAATCCCTAGTGCTGAGAGGAGAACGTGCTAACCACTAAGCCACCGTGCCGCCCTATCCCGAGACTTATTTATTTGTATTAAAGGCATTAAAAAAACCTGTCCCAACCCCTGAGACAATACACTTAAACGTGTTTCTAAGTGATTATAGTCGCAGTAATCATAAACCAAGGACGCCATAACCATCACCTCACACACTTATCCTGATTATATGATTAAGATACTTTAGTGTGAAAACCTGAAGTGTGATGAGCTACTTCACGGGGGTTTCAAACCCTGCTGATGATTTATAACGCCAATGCTGAACCCCCGGCAGAGCGACAGAGTGCTGGTCATCTGAAATGAGCATTCCAAAGTTTTGGAGGAGACATGATACCCTGCAATGTGCTAGTAATGTTTTAAGTTACACGTTGCATTCCACACGTCTCATTTCTGCAACACGAGGACACACAGTACAGACAATGTGGCTAATATTTAACATTTAAATGATTTAATACATCAATCCAGTTCATTAATAAATCAGATAATATAAGAACACAGAGTCTGAACTACTGCCTGACCTCAGATCAGTGTACATCTCTGCTCAGGACATTTCTATATTAAACTGTGTATTATATATTATGCAGCAGATGTGTTATTCATTCATTCATTATCTCCCACTTTATCCTCTATTAGGGTCGCGGTGGGGTTCCCCATGCCCATCCAGGGAAGAACGCCTCGGGCGCTGGGCAGACACACCCAGGACAGGGCGCCAATCCATCGCTGGGCACACACTCACTCACTCAGACACACTCTATATGGGGCAATTTGGAGAACTCAATTAACTTGATCCATGTTTTTGGACTGTGGGAGGAAACCGGAGAACCCGGAGGAAACCCACGCGGACACGGGGAGAACATGGAAACTCCACACAGATGGGGATTCGATCCGGGAATCTCTAGCGCTGAGAGGAGAACATGCTAACCACTAAGCCACCGTGCCGCCAGATGTGTTATATCACAATTAATATTATAATTTATTATATACTATTAACTTAATACTGGGCGGCACGGTGGCTTAGTGGTTAGCATGTTCTCCTCTCAGCGCTAGGGATTCCCGGTTCGAATCCCCATCTGGGTGGAGTTTCCACTTTCTCCCCATGTCCGCATGGGTTTCCTCCGGGTTCTCCGGTTTCCTCCCACAGTTCAAAAACATGGATCAAGTCAATTGAATTCTCAAAATTGCCCCATATAGAGTGTGTCTGTGTGAGTGAGTGTGTGCCCAGCGATGGATTGGCGCCCTGTCCTGGGTCTATCTGCCCAGCGCCCGAGATGTTCTCCCTTGGATGGGCATGGGGAACCCCCCCGCAACCCTAATAGAGGATAAAGCGGGAGATAATGAATGAATAAATTAACTTAATACATATCAATCATCAAAAGGCACATTATGTGAATCATAACCCCGGCTTCGTGAGTCCAGCATCACTGACGTGATGTCCCCTGGGAGGCTGCTATTTGGGGCAAATGGTCTAATAGTGTTTATTTGTGTTGTCATGTCTCGGTGGCTTGTGGCCTCCCACTGAGAATAAGACGTGGACTTTGACCTCGTTTGTGCCACATGCCATTTCTACTCACAGCCTCAGTGGGGGGGGGGGGGGGGGGGGGGGGGGGGGGGCTGAGAGGCAGGTAATCAGAGCCACAAATGACAGTTTATGTGCAAGTTTGAGTGACAAATGGCTCTGCATCTGGAACTCAAATTTGTCACACAGAGTTAATAGTTATGCATCTATTAATGTGATTGGAAATAATAAATAGTAACAAAGCAAAACTGCATTTAAGACATGATACAAATAATCGTTTATTTATCACATACCGGTGATTATTCATTACTTCAGTCATCCTGACAACAAGCTCTTCACTCTGTTGCCATCAGGACGGCGTTTTCGTGAAAGCGAACACAGAGCGAACACAGGGAGGATGAGGAGGAGCTTCTTCCCAACGGCGATTCGGACCCTGAACCAGGACTAAACGGACATAATCCCACCCACAACACCTTCATAATTAAAATTACTTATATTCTTATTTCTTTTCTATTTATTCATTTTAATATGTTTAATGTGTATTTTATTCTGCTGTCCTCATTTATTAGTTGTTATTTTGCTGTACAGCACTTTGGTCCCCTGCGGTTTTAAATGTGCTTTATAAATAAAATTGAATTGAATTGAATTGAAAATTACTTGTAACCCTGCACTGCAATATTTGCACAAAAAGCACAACCCACTTTTGTAATTCCATTTGCACAGTGTATATACATAATTAACATTTTATTTTTTATTTTTATTTTATCTTTATTCTATTCTATTTTTCTTGTCCTTAACAAATTAACAAATTTATCTTTCTGTGGAGAGGTCAGGTAAGAATTACACTGCTGGCTGTACTATGTATATCTACGCATGTGACAAATAAAGCTGATTCTGATTCTGACAAGCCCCCAAGTGCTTAGTTTATTATTCTTTCACGGTCCAGACGATCCACGTCGAGCCGTGTTGTGAGGTGACGTCCTCCCCCTTAAAGTCTGGCTCCACTGGATTTTATCGTGGACCCATGACTGACAGGACCAACTGTGACCAGAACAATAGTTACAAAAGAGGTAAAAAAAAAGGAAAGAAGGCGCTCCGGGGGGAGAAAGGGAGGTGTAGAGAAAGTGACCGGGGGATAGGAGGTGAGCAGGCTGGTGTGAAGGCACAGCTGCATTAACCGGAGTGCAACGATGAGGAACTGAAAAATGGGGTGCGGTAGCTCAGTGGTTAGGGCGTTGGGTTAGCAATCTGAAGGTTGTGGGTTCAAATCCCAGGTCCACTGAAGTTACCAATGTGGGTCCTTGAGCAAAACCTTTAACCCTCATTGCTCCAGGGATGTTGTGATTAACCCTGTGCTCACCTTGTAAGTCCATCCATCCATTATCTCCCGCTTTATCCTCTATTAGGTCGCGGTGGGGTTCCCCATGCCCATCCAGGGGAGAACGTTTCGGGCGCTGGGCAGATAGACCCAGGACAGGGCGTCAATCTATCGCTGGGCACTCTATGTGGACACACTCTATGTGGGGCAATTTTGAGAATTTAATTGACTTGATCCATGTTTTTGGACTGTGGGAGGAAACCGGAGAACCCGGAGGAAACCCACGCAGACACGGGGAGAACATGGAAACTCCACCCAGATGGGGATTCGAACCGGGAATCCCTAGTGCTGAGAGGCGAACGTGCTAACCACTAAGCCACCGTGCCGCCAACCTTGTAAGTCGCTTTGGATAAAAGCGTCCAATAAATGACCAAATGTAAAACAAATCACTGTGATTCATTAATCCACACCCCCCCATCTCACGGCAAAAAACTACAACAAATGACACCCATAAGGAAAACACAAGGCGGGAAGCCCAAATTCCTGACCACGCCTAAAAATGTGGCCGAGGAACTCCAGCCTTCAATTATCTGACCGCAGTCATGTGATATTTCCCACACACATACTTGTTCGGTCTGCTGCGCTGCCCACTCGCTCTCTTAAATAAAGGCTGGTGAATGAGCTCTTTACTACCACGATGGTGCAGCAGATAGTGCCGTCACTGTGAGACGGGCCTCGGGTTTTGGGATGGGTGGACACTGCCCTTTCTGTGTGGGGTTCGCATGTCTCACTGTGTGTGGAGTGGAGTTTCTCCCACAGACCAAACACTGCAAGCCCGATGATTTCACAGCCGAGTGTGAATGGACGTGGATGAATTGGTGTAGGCGGCACGGTGGCTTAGTGTTAAGCATGTTCTCCTCTCAGCGCTAGGGATTCCTGGTTCGAATCCCCATCTGGGTGGAGTTTCCATGTTCTCCCCGTGTCCGCGTGGGTTTCCTCCGGGTTCTCCGGCTTCCTCCCACAGTCCAAAAACATGGATCAAGTCAATTGAGTTCTCCAAATTGTCCCATATAGAGTGTGTCTGTGTGAGTGAGTGTGTGCCCAGCGATGGATTGGCGTCCTGTCCTGGGTGTAATCTGCCCAGCGCCCGAGATGTTCTACCCTGGATGGGCATGGGGAACCCCCCCCCGACCCTAATATACTATAAAGCGGAAGATAATGGATGGATGGACTCACACAGAAGGGCGGCACGGTGGCTTAGTGGTTAGCATGTTCTCCTCTCAGCACTAGGGATTCCCGGTTCGAATCCCCATCTGGGTGGAGTTTCCATGTTCCATGTCGGCGTGGGTTTCCTCCGGGTTCTCTGGCTTCATCCCACAGTCCAAAAACATGGATCAAGTCAATTGAGTTCTCCAAATTGCCCCATATAGAGTGTGTCTGTGTGAGTGAGTGTGTGCACAGTGATGGATTGGCGCCCTGTCCTGGATCTATCTGCCCAGCGCCCGAAACGTTCTCCCCTGGATGGGCATGGGGAGCCCCCCGTGACCCTAATAGAGGATAAAGTGGAAGATAATGAATGAATGAATGAACTAGTGTAGTTGATGTGTATTGCTGTATTTCAGGGTGTTTCCCAGACTTCCGCCCGCTGAACTCTGGGATGGGTTTCTTTCGGTCACATGTGAGGACACAATGAGGACACAATGAGGACCGGAGACAGGATTTATTAAGCACAGGAACAGGCTTTATTTATGGAATGTTGTAACTGTAGGAACTGGAATGGACACAGCGTCTCGCTCTTCACCGCCGTTGCCATGTTCCTGTCGCTACGAACTCTCTCCACCTGTCTGTCCTACCCCGTCTCATATTTTTAATTACTCTCCATTGGACTCAGTTCTGATCACGTCTTCTACATCACCCCTGAAACAGGGTTAAGGGCATTTCTAAAAAGCCCCCACTGGAGACTGAAAAAACTGAACCTCCAAATAATGATCTTCAGACTAATGACACAAAACTAGCTAATAGATACATGAGGTCATTGTGCAGACGCTTTTATCCAAAGTGACTTATTATAGAGTATCTCAGCTTGATGGCTGGGGTCAGAGCTTAAGGTCAGGCATGATAAAGCACCCCTGAAACAATGGGGGTTAAGAGCCATGCTCAGGGGCCCACATTATTATTATTATGGTGGTTGTTGTTGACATATATATATATTTATTATATATATTTATTTATTCAACATGTTTTCTGCTTTGGTAATAATTTAATACCATGTTTTAAATGGCCCTTCACTTGGATCGTGTTTCCATCAACAATAAACTTAATGTCGAATATATATTAATAATTAATAATATTAATAATGGACGGCACGGAGGCTTAGTGGTTAGCACGTTCTCCTCTCAGCGCTAGGGATTCCCGGTTCGAATCCCCATCTGCCATCTGGGTGGAGTTTCCATGTTCTCCCCGTGTCCGCGTGGGTTTCCTCCGGGTTCTCCGGTTTCCTCCCACAGTCCAAAAACATGGATAAAGGTCAATTGGCTCCAAATTGCCCCATATAGAGTGTGTCTGTGTGCGTGTCTGTGTGAGTGAGTGTGTGCCCAGCGATAGATTGGCGCCCTGTCCTGGGGGTATCTGCCCAGCGCCCGAAACGTTCTCCCCCAGATGGGCATGGGGAACCCCCCCGCGACCCTAATAGAGGATAAAGCGGGAGATAATGAATGAATGAATGAATATTAATAATATTAATAGTAATATTAATAGTAATAGTAATACCCCCCCCCCCGTCAGTCCCAGACTGCCAAAGCAGGAGCAAAAAGCTTACTACTTTATATAATCTGTTAAACTATGCTGTTGCACTAAGTACTGAAACACACAAACAACCCAAATCCAACAAAAACAAAGCTAAATACTTGGACCGTACGAACGACGGCCAGAAAGGAGCTGCTACAGCAACCGATCTCAGCACATGAACTTTGTGTAGTCGGCATTCAGAGGAGTTAAACATTCCATCTGCACCACAGCAGCACACAGCTCGCATTATTAAAGCACAATGGGGCATTTGAGACACATCTCCATGCCTTATCGGCAAATGTGTGGTGCGTGACTTCGACGCCACACAGTAGACGGCATGTTTCCAATGCCGATGTGTGCAGACTGGAAATGTGAAGGAATCCCAAATCGGAATCTCATCCCAGTGTAGTCAACATGAATCAGAAAACACAAATCAGTGACTGTAAAGAGCAAAGTGAACAGACCAACACTCATCAGGATGTCAACTGAGCCTCGTGTTCACGCGTTCAAAGTATTGTGCATTTTAGCACAGTACCACAGTTCAGACCGAGTTACCCGAGATCCGAGAGGGGTATCTCCAGATCTCCAGAGGTCGGGCCACAAGAATGGGACTCAACAAAAGACCGGCAAGAGCTAACATCCAACACAACATCCAGGAAATCCAGACGATAACACTAAGGGAAACTGCTGGGCTGAACCCAGTTATCTTCTGCTTTATCTACTAGGGTCATGGAGAGGGAGGGGGGGGTTCCCCATGCCCATCCAGGGGAGAACGTTTCGGGCGCTGGGCAGATACACCCAGAGCAGGGCGCCAATGTATCAATGGGAACACCCTCACACACACACAAACACACTCTATATGGGGCAACTTAAAGCATTCAAATCCAAGTTTCCAAGTTTTTGGATGGCAAGCAGCATTATGATGTGTATTAAAGCATCAGGCTATAAAAGGGATCAACAACAAATCACAGTCACGCAACAAAAGCGCTGAGATATGCAAATGCAGCGGCCAAAAAAACTGTCTAAATAAACATGTTATTAACATGTATTAACATATATTGTTATTATATTATATATATATATATATATATATATATATATATATATATATATATATATATAAAAACATATATTAACATGTTTTAAGCATTTATCATTAACATTACATTCCATCATGGCGGCACGGTGGCTTAGTGTTTAGCATGTTCTCCTCTCAGCACTAGGGATTCCCGGTTCGAATCCCCATCTGGGTGGAGTTTCCATGTTCTCCCCGTGTCTGCGTGGGTTTCTCCGGGTTCTCCGGTTTCCTCCCACAGTCCAAAAACATGGATCAAGTCAATTGAATTCTCAAAAATTGCCCCATATAGAGTGTGTCTGTGAGTGAGTGTGTGCCCAGCGATGGATTGGCGCCCTGTCCTGGGTCTATCTGCCCAGCGCCCGAGACGTTCTCCCTTGGATGGGCATGGGGAACCCCACCGCGACCCTAATAGAGGATAAAGCGGGAGATAATGAATGAATGAATGATTTACATCCCATTTGTGGACCTTAGCCGGACAGAAATACAGCAGTTTGCATTTCACAACTGTGAATAATCATTAAACTTCTGTACAGTATTTGAGGACTATAGTGTTAGGTGTTCCTGATGCGTCACATTTACAGGAAAGGCGCAACCAGCCAGACAGACGACCCGAAAACATAATGCCCCTGGCCATCATCATCATCATCATCATCATCATCATCATCATTATCCTCACAATGACCCTTTAGGCCTGATGGATTGTCCCCCGTCCTCACGTTCTGTCCATATCACTGTTTAAAGTTCTGCTGCTGCTGCAGTCTTTCCTGTCTCCTCAGCGTGGTGCCTGACGCCGTGCTGCTGACCGATAGCAGCAGCTTATTTGTAATTATAGGCAGCAGCTCGGTCCATAATTAGCATAAAGGACACTGCTCTTTACGATGTGTCCTAACAATACAGCTATACATGAACTACACCTCCTGCATGACACCAGCAGAAACAGTCTCCTTAAAACCTTCGGATATTTACACCCAGGTGGGTTTAACAGATCACATGGTCACATGACCTTGTATTTTTAGCTGCAGTATTTTAGTTTTCCAATCGTTTCTCTTACGCGGATGAAACAGATACAAACATTCATTCATTCATTCATTCATTATCTCCCGCTTTATCCTCTATTAGGGTCGTGGTGGGGTTCCCCATGCCCATCCAGGGGAGAACGTTTCGGGCACTGGGCAGACAGGGCGCCAATCCATCGCTGGGCACACACTCACTCACACACACACACACTCTATATGGGGAAATTTTGAGAATTCAATTGACTTGATCCATGTTTTTGGACTGTGGGAGGAAACCGGAGAACCCGGAGGAAACCCACGCAGACGCAGACACGGGGAGAACATGGAAACTCCACCCAGATGGGGATTCGAACCGGGAATCCCTAGTGCTGAGAGGCGAACGTGCTAACCACTAAGCCACCGTGCCCAGCTACAAACAATAGAGGCTTAAAAACAGAATGGGCAGGAGGAAAGAAGAGGGAGAAACACCGAGATAAAAAGATAAAAATGATGGAGAACAACGAGAGAACACAATGCAAACCCACATTCAATCTATAATCTTAACTTTGAGTGGGAGCAAACTATATGAGAAAGCCCGACGTGAGACATTTGGAGAGATACGGGCCAATTATGACCTACAGCGGGGCAGAAGTCTCCTATTAGCATACATATAATTTTGGGAGGTAAACCACATAAAGGCTGGCACTCAGAGACGCAGGCCCTAAATAAGGAAATACTGACCTTCAGGCCTCACACTGCAACGTTGGGAACCTATTTCAGTAAACTGGGGGAGCACATTCTTATCCAAGGCTCAAATTTGGATAAGTCTCGCTGTCGCAAAGCGGTTTAACATTCTTTATTTGGTGCTATGTTACTACGTTACTCCTCCTATGAGAGAAGGGTGGTACGCACTATAATGCTGACATTGCAGACAGCTCTCTTGACTGGGTTCTCTGCAAGATCTGCCCATTTATTCTGCTGTTGTAATGCCTGAAGCTCTACTGCATTTCTAACTTTATTAGAAGTAATGGGTTTTTTTAAACAGTGACAGTCCAACACAGGGTTCTAGATTGAGCATACTGTAGAAATCCATCACATAATATTCAGCTGAGAATAAAATATCAGAGACACGGGAAGGTGAACACTCAAGTGTCCCTATCAGTGTAGACCAGATGCTGCTGTTGATCAAATTAATCTAAAATGAAAATAATGAGGATTTGCCAAACAAACAAACGGATTTCAAAATGTTGGCACCGATTTTCTTACCCATGAAGTGAGCCATGATGTTAAGACCCTCTTACATCACAGAAACTCACCCACACGAACACGATCCCCAAACAACACTAAACCTACACACTATTATAAAAACCTGTGATTAAAAAAAACACCAAACTCAATCTCACAGCTTTTGTAAACTTACATTTTTGTATATTAAAAAGCCTCATTAGTGTTTAGCACGTTCTCCTCTCAGCGCTAGGGATTCCCGGTTCGAATCCCCATCTGGGTGGAGTTTCCATGTTCTCCCTGTGTCCGTGTGGCTTTCCTCCGGGTTCTCCGGTTTCCTCCCACAGTCCAAAAACATGGATCAAGTCAATTGAGTTCTCCAAATTGCCCCATATAGAGTGTGTTTGTGTGAGTGAGTGTGTGTCCAGCGATAGATTGGCGCCCTGTCCTGGGTCTATCTGCCCAGCGCCCGAGATGTTCTCCCCTGGATGGGCATGAGGAACCCCACCGTGACCCTAATATAGGATAAAGCGGAAGATAATGGATGGATGAATGAATAAAAAGCCTCACAATTTTTTTGTAATGAATTGTTTCTTCGCTGTTTCAGGGGCAGTTGTAAGCTTGTGGTTAAAGAACCAGCCTTGTGACCTGAAGGTTCCCAAGTTGATTCCCAGTCCCACCAAGTACTCTGGCTAAAGTTCCCATGGGCAAGGCACCCAATTTTATTTACTTATAAAAGACAATTCCAAGGCTGTGGGTTAGATTTAACATTATCTGTTGTTTAATGGGCGGCACGGAGCACATTCGCCTCTCAGCGCTAGGGATTCCTGGTTCGAATCCTCATCTGGGTGGAGTTTCTGGGTAGAGTGTGTCTGTGTGAGTGTGTGCCCAGCGATGGATTGGCGTCCTGTCCTGGGTGTATCTGCCCAGCGCCCGAAACGTTCTCCCCTGGATGTGCATGGGGAACCCCACCTCGACCCTAATATAGGATAAAGCGGAAGAGAATGGATGGATGGATGTTGTTTAATGATGAGTGTTTGATGAGCGCATCTCATTGGACGCTGCAGAAGCTTTTATCCAAAGTGACTTTCAAGTATCCCAACTTGATGGTTTGGGTCGGAGCTCAGGATCAGCCATGATGCAGAACCCCTGGAGAACTCAGGCTTAATGTCCTTGTTTAAGAGCCCATATTAGCAATTTCGTTGAACCCTGAATTTAAACCCCCAACCATTAGATAGGAGCTCAACACCCTAAGCACCGAGCTACAAAGATCATCAGCCCTGAATAAGAGAAACTAACGCTGGCTTGAGGGCGGCACGGTGGCTTAGTGGTTAGCACATTCGCCTCTCAGCACTAGGGATTCCCGGTTCGAATCCCTATCTGGGTGGAGTTTCCATGTTCTCCCCGTGTCTGTGTGGGTTTCCTCCGGGTTCTCTGGTTTCCTCCCACAGTCCAAAAACATGGATCAAGTCAATTGAATTCTCAAAATTGCCCCATATAGAGTGTGTCTGTGTGAGTGAGTGTGTGCCCAGCGATGGATTGGCGCCCTGTCCTGGGTCTATCTGCCCAGCGCCCGAAACGTTCTCCCCTGGATGGGCATGGGGAACCCCACCGCGACCCTCATAGAGTATAAAGCAGGAGATAATGAATGAATGAATGAATGAACGTTGGCTTGTTCTCTCCCTGTGAATGGTTTACAAAGCTTGATGTCATAACAGATATCCTGGTACTAAATCCTTAAATACTGGAACTGCCAGTAAACATGATACATAATAATATATGTAATGTAATAATATGACCAAACTAAACAGCATGGAGGATCATTGCAGATAAAGCTGAACTCTTTTCAGACGTTCTCTGCATTCCACTTCCCTCAATCCATAAAATCACAGCGCTGATGATGTCATTACAATCGACCCGGACACGTCGAGTCTCTCCATCATAATCCACTTCTCATTATCTTTAACTTTGTGTTTCCCCAAAGTGGTGCACAGCATGGGAGTTCAGGAACTGGGAGGAGGGGGGAGGAGTGAGAATGCGGGGCCGACCTTTCTCATGCACAGCTGCACTCTCCGGGGGATTCAAACAGCCGTCGGAGATGCTTCAGCACTCAGTCCACTGTAAACGCCTGTGTGTGTGTGTGTGTGTGTGTGTGTGTGTGTGTGTGTGTGTGTGTGTGGGGATGAAGAGAATGTGTGGGAGAGAAAGTGAACAAAACAAAGTGAACAAGGTGACCACAAGCATGGACAGGTCACAGCTGTGTAGAGTGTACAGTCATCAGTACATATTCAGGACATCAGAACTATTCAGAACATGTTCTCGTTTCTACACTGAGCATCATTAGCATGTTAATTTCAACATAATAAGATTATAATGATTCTGGGCGGCACGGTGGCTTAGTGGTTAGCACGTTCTCCTCTCTGTGCTGGGAATCCAGGTTCGAATCCCCATCTGGGTGGAGTTTCCATGTTCTCCCCGTGTCCATGTGGTTTTCCTCTGGTTCTCCAGTTTCCTTCCACAATCCAGACACATGGTCTAAATTGCCCCAATATAGGGTGTGTCTATGTGAGTGAATGTGCCCTGTCCTGGGTGTATCTGCCCTATATGGACACGCAACACTAATAGAGGATTAAGTGCAAGATAATTAATGACTGAATGAATGAATATTGAATATACATTCATTATCTTCTGCTTTATCCTATATTAGGGTTACTGGGGGGTTCCCCATGCCCATCCAGGGGAGAACATTTCGGGCGCTGGGCAAATACACCCAGGACAGGGTGCCAATCTATCGCTGGGCACACACTCACTCACACACACACACTCTATATGGGGCAATTTGGAGAACTCAATTGACTTGATCCATGTTTTTGGACTGTGGGAGGAAACCGGAGAACCCGGAGGAAACCCACGCACACGGGGAGAACATGGGAACTCCACCCAGATGGGGATTCGAACCAGAAATCCCTAGTGCTGAGAGGAGAACATGCTAACCACTAAACCACCGTGCCGCCTGAATATTGAATATTCATTTATTCATTCATTATCTCCTGCTTTATCCTCTATCAGGGTCGTGGGGGGTTCCCAATGCCCATCCAGGGGAGAACGTTTCAGGCGCTGGGCAGATAGACCCAGGACAGGGTGTATTGCTAATCTATCGCTGGGCACACACTCACTCACACAGACACACTCTATATGGGGCAATTTGGAGAACTCAATTGACTTGATCCATGTTTTTGGACTGTGGGAGGAAACCAGAGAACCCGGAGGAAACCCACGCACACGGGGAGAACATGGAAACTCCAGCCAGATGGGGATTTGAACCAGAAATCCCCAGCGCTGAGAGGAGAACATACCAACCACTAAGCCGCCTGAATATTGAATATGTTTATGTTTAAAAAAAATACAAAGCAAAAACTAATGAAGCATCTCTTCTTAATGCACAACAAACACGCAGTGAGGCTTTTTCTTATTTTTTCAGAGTCCAGCCTAAAAATATATGAAGCAGCGCTTTGGAAAATGGGTTTGGTCAGCAGAGCAAGTCTCTCAGGACTCTGCATCTCGACAAGCCGAGCGGAAAGAACTGGTCGAATCGGAGCAGTAACACAGCAAAGGAAAAGGAAAGCAGTGTGTTTTCCTCCAGCAACACCTGTACAGGCACAACACACATCATATTTAACTACACCCTGGTGACTGAGCAATGAGGATGACCCAGATTCCCCTGAAGTGTCACATCCTTCATGACGTAGGACTTGTCCTTGACAAGCCAGGCTTCAGGCATTTCAGTCCAGTATGAACTTAACAAACGCCGGTCCAATCCGCTGCACTGTTTTCGCCATTCCGTTAAAAACACACGGTCTCAGGTGTGCAGTCTTTCAAAGGCAAAATAAACATTCTGCATTTCTGCAAAACCATTCACAAGCTGGAATGCTGCAGTCCTGCAGAGGCTTCAGAACCCCCTCCCCACCTCCCCAGCGGTTATCGATTCCATTAAAGCGGTCAGATCGGATTCTAATGACAGAAGTGTGGCCAGCCTGAAATGACATGCTACATGAACACAGTCATAAAACCTACAGTGATTTATAATTTTTTACTAGTTTCTCTCCTTGCGTGATAAATAAGAGGCAGAGATATCATCAGGTGATCTGATTTCTATTAAAGAGCCCTTAAAGAAAGAAGAAGATCAGAGTTTTAATATGATTATGATTAATATGATCTGAGCCTACAGCATTGAACCACGGTCTGTTTTCAACTACAAAAAGAGGAAATCTGATTTAAGAGAACGTGAATGGCTAGCTTTGGGTTTCAGATTACA
This sequence comes from Corydoras sp. C115, assembly GCA_019802505.1. Taxonomy (NCBI): domain Eukaryota; kingdom Metazoa; phylum Chordata; class Actinopteri; order Siluriformes; family Callichthyidae; genus Corydoras; species Corydoras sp. C115. Next base: position 1,439,559 of record JAFMOC010000070.1, read on the forward strand.
CCTACTGAGGAATTTGTAAGTTTATATGGCTATTATTGAGGCCCCTGTGTAATCAGTACTGCAGGGCAGAGGAAGGTCTTGCTTGAAGTACAACAATATACTATACGCTGGATTACCCTCATGCAACGGCATATACAGTATAATATTCATAATTATACTACGACGGCACGGTGGCTTAGTTGTTAGCACGTTCTCCTCTCAGCGCTAGGGATTCCCGGTAGCCAAAACATTGAAGCCAAAACATTTTTAGTGAACTGGGTTCTGCAGCTCATCCCAAAGCGATCAATAACAGACCTTCAGGTGATTTGTCATGATGAAAGCAGCTCCTGCTACCAGCATTCGATCTGCTGGCACTGCAAGCCATGCATGCAGCTGATTACTGTGCAGCTTTCTTAACCTACTGACTGTATTGACTGTTTACTTGTAACTGACTTAAGGGACAAAAGCACCTGCTAAATAATAAATGTAATTTTATACATATATATATATATATATATATATATATATATATATATATATATATATATATATATATATATATATATATATATATATTCATTCATTCATTATCTCCCGCTTTATCCTCTATTAGGGTCACGGGGGGGTTCCCCATGCCCATCCAGGGGAGAACGTTTCAGGCGCTGGGCAGATACACCCAGGACAGGGTGCCAATCCATCGCTGGGCACACACTCACTCACACAGACACACTCTATATGGGGCAATTTTGAGAATTCAATTGACTTGATCCATGTTTTTTGAACTGTGGGAGGAAACCAGAGAACCCGGAGGAAACCCACGCAGACACAGGGAGAACATGGAAACTCCACCCAGATGGGGATTCAAACCGGGAATCCCTAGCGCTGAGAGGAGAACGTGTTTACCACTAAACCACCGTGCTGCCTATATATATATATATATATATACACACACACAATAGACAGACACTTTAAATGTGTGTGTGTATATTTTCCTATGGGATCAATAAGGAATCCATATATTGTATACTGTAATTTCTTTAAAATGTAAAGTGCATTACAAATAAAATGTAAATGTACACATGTACACACACACACACACACACACACACACACACAAACACACACACACACACAAACACACATATACACACACACACACACACACAAACACTATTACTATATATTATTGTGTGTGTACATCCATCCATCCATTATCTTCCACTTTATCCTCTATTAGGGTCGTGGGGGGGGTTCCCCATGTCCATCCAGGGGAGAACGTCTCGGGCGCTGGGCAGATACACCCAGGACAGAACGCCAATCCATCACTGGGCACACACTCACTCACACATTGTGTGTGTGTACAATAATAAAAAACAACCATGTTTATACTGAGAGCAAGTCATAAATAAAAACTGGAAAACCTTTTTACCCTCTTACCCTCTTTATAACAGCCCTACTGAGCACGTTACTCAACTGCACCACATTTATTTAGAAGAACCTGACTTACTCTGCTATCACAGCTACGCAGAGACATGTTTTTGACCTTCTTCACGCTCTCTGAATTGCAAATGAGACTTTGTTTGTTGCATTTTGGATCAGTTCCAACAAAGGACTCATGACCGTTTGTGTTTTACATACGTCTAACAACAAATCATAGATTTGAATGGACGGAAGTATCGCAACGCAAACTTTAACAGATCTTATTAAGTTGGATGTCAGTCCAGACCATAGTACTGAGTCTGCAAACAGCTGATGAAGGAAAACAAAAACATTTGTATGTAGCAGCACTATTATTTCGACATTTTAATTACGTAATTTAAAGGATCTAATGACATACAATAGAAAAAAAAACCTCTGCGTTTATTGGAAATTGATCATGAAAATGTTTGGCATGGTGGTTAGCATGTCCACCTCTCAGTCCTGGGGATCCAGGTTTGAATCCCGATCTGGGGCGAATTTCCATGTTACCCCTGTGTCCGCGTGGGTTTAATGCGGGTTATCCGCTTTGCTTCCACAGTCCAAAAATATGGATTCAAGGTGAATTGGATACTCCAAATTGCCTTTATAAAGAGTGTGTGTATGTGTGTGTGTGTGTGTGTGTGTGTGTGTGTGTAGGGTGGTGCTCTGTCCCAGGTGTATTTGTCAAGAGCCTGAAACCTTCTCCCTGGATGGGAATTGGAACCCCCCCCCAAACGTAATATAGGATTATATAAAGATAGTGGGGTGACTGATAACCACGGTGACTTAGTGGTTAGCATGTTCTCCTCTCAGCACTAGAGATTCCTGGTTCGAATCCCAATCTGGGTGGAGTTTCCATGTTCTCCCCGTGTCTGCGTGGGTTCCCTCCGGGTTCTCTGGTTTCCTCCCACAGTCCAAAAACATTCATTCATTATCTCCCGCTTTATCCTCTATTAGGATCGCAGGGAGGTTCCCCATGCCCATCCAGGGGAGAACGTCTCGGGGGCTGGGCAGATAGATCCAGGACAGGGTGCCAATCCATCGCTGGGCACACACTCACTCACTTACACAGACACACTCTATATGGGGCACTTTTGAGAATTCAATTGACTTGATCCATGTTTTTGGACTGTGGGAGGAAACCGGAGAACCCGGAGGAAACCCACGCGGACACGGGGAGAACATGGAAACTCCACCCAGATGGGGATTCGAACCGGGAATCCCTAGTGCTGAGAGGCGAACGTGCTGACCACTATGCCAGCGTCCAAAAACATGGTTCAAGTCAATTGAAATTGCCAAATTGCCCCATATAGAGTGTGTCTGGGATGGATGGATGTCTACCCTGTTCAGGACACTGGTTTATCACACGCAGCATGAGCACTGTATTATCTGCTGAAGTAAATTAGGTGGTAGATTTGATGGAAGCCCTGCAGGTACAGAGTGAGGAACGCGGGACAGAACACAGAGAACCGACAGAACCCGAACTCATCACGATCCTCCCGCAGCTCTGGAACCTTCATCCCGCAGCAAGCCGACGCTCGATTCCCTTCCTCTGTCACACTTTTACAACCGCGTTGTATCTGCGTGTTTGCTGAACAAATAAAGAGTTAAAAGCGCGGAACTTACTCGCTGGTTCTTTGTGTTATTCATCGCGTATTCGCTGAGCTTCGTTGACGCGCGCGCGCACCCGGCGCGAGCTGGAACCCGCAGTGAAGAACCGACAGCTGCACCGAGCACACACCCCTGAGGTCAGCCGGGTTTAACCGCGCACTGCAGCCGCGGCTCGTCCCGCAGGCGGCTCTGCAGCTCATCTTCCACTGGAGAGCAGAACCGAACCTCGCACCACCAATCTGACCACGAGCTGAGCTGCACGTGCCGTCTGCACCACCACAGGACATCAGCACATCAACCAGACTCCAACTCTGAGACAGGTGTGAGTGTGGAGATCAACCAAGTCTCCTCATGAAGATGGAGATTAAATCGTACAGTATCTGAGAACATTCATTCATTCATTCATTATCTCCCGCTTTATCCTCTATTAGGGTCGCGGTGGGGTTCCCCATGCCCATCCAGGGGAGAATGTCTTGGGCGCTGGGCAGATAGACCCAGGACAGGGCGCCAATCCATCGCTGAGCACACACTCACTCACACAGACACACTCTATATGGGGCAATTTGGAGAATTCAATTGACTTGATCCATGTTTTTGGATTGTGGGAGGAAACCGGAGAACCCGGAGGAAACCCACGCAGACACGGGGAGAACATGGAAACTCCACCCAGATGGGGATTCGAACCGTAAATTAATAATTAATAATAAGAATTAATAATAATGCATTATAACATAACGCATTGGACGGCACGGTGGCTTAGTGGTTAGCACGTTCTCCTCTCAGCGCTAGGGATTCCCGGTTCGAATCCCCATCTGGGTGGTGTTTCCATGTTCTTCCCGTGTCTGCGTGGGTTTCCTCCGGGTTCTCCGGTTTCCTCCCACAGTGCAAAAACATGGATCCAGGTCAATTGAATTCTCCAAATTGCCCCATATAGAGTGTGTGTCTGTGTGAGTGTGTGAGTGATGCTTAACACTTTCCATAAGCCTCTGTTTAGAGTTTATTACAAAACTCATAAAGAATATTCAAAGAGATTTTATAGTCATTTACGCAGCATGTGGTTACATGAACGAAAATTAAAAAAAATTAAATATTAGGTTGAAAAAATGAAATAAAAATAAAATTTAATTAAAAATAAAATATTGCAGTCATAATAAAAAAGGCCATTTTAAAAATATAGTAGCACTGAGGAAATAAAAATAAAATATAAGATATAGCAGCCGTGCTCTAAGTGATATAAGTGCTATGCTATATGGCATTATGACACAATATGAAATAATGCATTTTAAAAATTTATATTTTAACTTGTAAAGTCCAGAGTCATAAAGCTTTATAACATTTGTGTTAAATCAGGACCTTTAAACAAATACCAGGGAGTGTTGTTCATTGTGGGTTCAGGCTTAGAAGACGTTAAAGCTGCCTTAAAAGTATGTACCAATGTAAAAAAAAAAACTATATAAATAAAAAATAATACAAACATCAGACTTCACACAGAAAGAGTGTGTGTCCCATCGAACCCAGAACCTTCTTGCTGTGAGGCAGAAGTGTTGATCGCTGCACCACTATGCCGCTTCACTAGACAAGATAAGATCCATAATGCCATGGCTGAGTGAGAACACCTTCAGAAATGAACTAGAATGGTAATTGCAATCAAGTCTAATCACCCAACATCAGTGGCTGACCTCACGTATGCTTTGCAGGATGAATAAGCAAAAACACTTCATTTACAAACAACAGAAAAAGTCCAGAAATTGTAGAAATCGTATGATATTTGTCTATAACTCTCAGTAATAAATGATGATTTATTATACACAGCCTCTGATATTCCTCTTTCAAACCTCCAGCAGCTGTGATGCTGCTCGTTTCTGATCACAGGTCCACTTATTCCTTTTTTTTTGACCTGGAGTACATCTGGCAGTAGCTGGCAGGGAGATGAGGCACTTGTGCCCGGTTTAAGATGTTTAGGATGAGCGTTGCCAAAAAGAACAGCAGGCACCATTCAGCCCAGAGGAAAACACAGAGCAGGCCAGCAACAGAGGGACACATCCCAAATGATAGTGTGTGATGGTGCAGGACAGGGTGGGTAATAGAGGGCATAAATCAATTAGAGCGATGACAGAACCCAGGCGAAGTATCTGTGCGAAGCAGAGCTCGGAGGAGAACGAGGGGAGGAAACATGGACTGAGATTTCTGTATTTGTTATTATTAAAGAACATTTTTCTGAAATGATTCAGATGATTAGAAGAAAGGGAATGTAGGTGATACAAGTGTTCTGCGTAGGTGTTTTTTATGAACGTGTGGGATGGAGAATGTGATAAGCAGTGATGAGAAATGTCATTTCATAATAAAATGATATAATAATGGAGGTGGAGTGAGGAGAAATACTTTGAGTCATTTACAACAGCCCACAAACACAACGTGAGGAGGTGAGATCGCAATAAATATAAAAATTGGGAAATAACACTAAAATCTTAAGTTATGATAACTTTATAACTTTTCTTAAGACCATAATCTGCCTCCTAGAGTTTATTGTCATGAAAAAGGCGGCGCTAGTTCAACCACTTAAATAATCCATCCATCCATTATCTTCCGATTCATCCTATATCAGGGTCGTGGGGGGGTTCCCCATGCCCATCCAGGGGAGAACGTTTCGGGCGCTGGGCAGATACACCCAGGACAGGGCGCCAATCCATCGCTGGGCACACACTCACTCACACAGACACACTCTATATGGGCCAGTTTGGAGAACTCAATTGACTTGATCCATGTTTTTGGACTGTGGGAGGAAACCGGAGAACCCGGAGGAAACCCACGCGGACACGGGGAGAACACGGAAACTCCACTCAGATGGGGATTTGAACCGGAAATCCATAGCGCTGAGAGGAGAACCTGCTAACCACTAAGCCACCGTGCCGCCCCACTTAAACAATCTATTTTAAAATTTTATTTTTAAGATTAAAAGTTCTAAAGTCTAAAGTTGCTGACGAATACTGTATGGAACCTGACAAGTGGTCCTGCAGGACGCCCCCTAATGGACTCACATATAGTTTTCCAGTTGTTAGTTTTTCCATTTGTTTAATATCTGGACATGGCTGTCCTACACTGTTGTTGCTGCCCGGCCGCTCAAGGAGGAGGAGTCCCCCACTGAGTCTTGGTCCTCACAAGGTTTCTTCCTTAAATAACAACATAAAAGGGAGTTTTTTTCTTGCCACTGTCGCTTCGGCTTGCTCTATGGGGGTCTAAAGGCTTTTCATTCTGTAAAGCTGCTTTGTGACGATGTACTGTTGTAAAAAGCGCGACATAAATAAATTACTTGAACTTGAACTTAAAGAGCTGCTTACTCCTGAGGTACTGAGCCACATGCAGCAGCAGGATCGATAACTCTGAAGGCTGATGCAGCTCGATCCTGCAGAAGGAAGCATGTTTGTTGGAGACTATAAATCTAATGGAATCATTTAGAAGTGATGCAAGTCGCAGAGCACATCCATCTTGTGAGGCGTCAGTGTACTAGAACACTCTGACCCCACGGTTCAGTTTAGGAGAGGTATGAGATATGAGTCTGGTTTCGGGTTTTGCAACAGCACCATGGATCATTTCTATTTCGGGAAATTTGTATCTGATAGTGTTATCTGGACTCAAAATAACACCGCATGGTGCAAATAGTTCCGAATAGAAAAAGACAGGATTAGAGAATCATTATTTATAAAGTAATTTATTCTACCAACAGAGCTTTGCACACAGAGGAATGGGTCCTCCACATTTAACCCATCTGTGCAGTGACACACACACACACACACACACACACACACACACACACACACACACACACACACACACACACACACACACACACACTCTGAGTGAGCACTGGGGATGAAACAATTACAGATTCTGATGGAATGATTTTTTTTTTGTCTAAGAAATAATCACGATTATAAGATTCATTCATTCATTCATTATCTTCCGCTTTATCCTCTATTAGGGTCGCGGTGGGGTTCCCCATGCCCATCCAGGGGAGAACGTCTCGGGCGCTGGGCAGATAGACCCAGGACAGGGCGCCAATCCATCGCTGGGCACACACTCACTCACACAGACACACTCTATATGGGGCAATTTTGAGAATCCGCTTCATTCTATATCAGGGTCGCGGGGGGGGTTCCCCATGCCCATCCAGGGGAGAACGTATCCTCTACGTATCCTTTATCCTCTATTAGGGTCGTGGGGGGGTTCCCCATGCCCATCCAGGGGAGAACGTTTCGGGCGCTGGGCAGATAGACCCTGGACAGGGCGCCAATCTATCGCTGGGCACACACTCACTCACACACACACACTCTATATGGGGCAATTTTGAGAACTCAATTGACTTGATCCATGTTTTTGGACTGTGGGAGGAAACTGAAGAACCAGGAGGAAACCCACGCAGACACGGGGAGAACATGGAAACTCCACCCAGATGGGGATTTGAACCGGGAATCCCTAGCGCTGAGAGGAGAACATGCTAACCACTAAGCCACCGTGCCACCCGATTATAAGATTATTATGCAATAATTAATTAACTTCAGCAGAAAGAGCCAGGAATGTTTTTTTGTTTGTTAATTATTCAATGTACACAAAATAACTAAACACAGAGCTTTCTGTGAATATTTTAAAATCTATTTATATAATATTTTTAATTCTTTTTGCGAAAATCAAAAGAATCCCTAAAGGTTTATATTCATTTCCATTTGAAAACAAAAAAAGTTTGTCCTCTGTAAGGACAAAGTAAACACAAGATTTTGTTTAGTGCAAGTTGCGACTCCTGGTCTAAAGTTTCGGCTACTGGCATAATACGTATTTTTCGTATGAAAGTCGTCATGACGATGCTGTATTTTTTTTATGAAGGTCGTCATGACAGTGTGTAGTCTTGATTTATTAATCGTAAAATTTTGAATCACGATTAATTGCGAAAACAATTAATCGTCTCATCTCTGGTAAGCACACATGCCCAGGACGGTGGTCATCCCTGTATATGGCGATCGGGGAGCGATGGGTGTTGGGTGCCTTGCCCAAGAGCACTCCAGCCATAGTACTTGATGGAACCGGAAATCTAACTATGGACCTTCTGGTCGCAAGGCTGGTTCCTTAACCACAAACCTACAATTGCCCCAATTCCTCCTGACGTACGCTTGTCATTACTGTGAGTAATGTGTAAGAGACCTAAAGGAACGGACGACGAATGAAAATGAAAGCAATGGACGTTAATTAAAAGGTAATGAAAACAGTTGCAGAAGGTTCTGCTAATGATTGGAGTGCACCTTTTATAAGCTGGGGGCAAGACATGCCGCGGGAAGGGTGGGGGGGCTGACAGGAACATGATGTGGCAGCAGATCCATCAGCCAGCATTCACACAGAGTGCTGTAGTTTAAAGCATGATGTGTTAATAAAACCCGTTCCTGACCTCCATAAATCACCTGTAACATTTAGAATAACCACAGGGTCCCTCCATGAAGCTGCTAATAATCCGAAACTTTACCATGAATAGGGAGAATAAATTACACCCCCCCACACACACACAAAATGATATTAACACCAAAATGCCATGTTGGCAATATTATTTTATAGCAGATTTTGACAGGAGCCATTCATCAGTACAGCAGGGTAAAGTGTGGCCTGGAGAAAAACTGAGTTGGGTATCACTCCCTTAATCAAGAAGGACCTTAAATTGTACGTATTCATATGAGCAGTGGCTGCAGAGGATTTAAGAAGTGGACCCAGTGGTGCCAGGTTTCGGACGGGGCCCGCAGGGCTTCGCAGTATCACCGACTCCCTGGATTCAGGGTGGTGTTTGTCAAAGGAAGCTGGCTGGAGCTAAAGAGTCGAGATGGTTCCTGTGCACAGGCTGTTCTTTCAGCCCTTGCTCGGACCACGCCAGTGCCCGGTCCAGGGGCACTGGAGGATAAGAAGGGGTGTGGGTGACTGAGTACAATGCATCTTTTCACCAACAGCCCGTGCTTGACGCCCCTCCAAACACTCCGCCCCACAGACAGGGGGCAAGGAGTGCCAGGAGCCAGTGGAGCCAGCTTCAGTTACAAAGAACAGCAGTCACATTTATATCCAAGCAAACAAGCAGCAACAGGAAGAAACAAACTCCGGGGGAACGTTAAGAGATATTCCGCTTGGTCACTTGGACAGATAAACTGATCGGATCTTCATGTCTTTCTTTCCTCTCTGTAGAAAAGGTTGAAACTTATAAAAAATATATAACATTTAGTGATCAACTGCACTGCACTGCACTGCACTGGCAAAAGTATGTGGTTATGTTAACTAACGTTCGCCTCTCAGCGCTAGGGATTCTGGTTCGAATCCCCATCTGGGTGGAGTTTCCATGTTCTCCCCGTGGCTGCGTGGGTTTCCTCCGGGTTCTCCGGTTTCCTCTCACAGTCCAAAAACATGGATCAAGTCAATTGAATTCTCAAAAATTGCCCCATGTAGAGTGTGTCTGTGTGAGTGAGTGTGTGCCCAGCGATGGATTGGCGCCCTGTCCTGGGTCTATCTGCCCAGCGCCCGAGACATTCTCCCCTGGATGGGCATGGGGAACCCCACCGCGACCCTAATAGAGGATAAAGTGGAAGATAATGAATGAATTAATCCTCTACTAGGGTCGTGGTGGAGGGGTTCCCCGATACCCATCCAGGGGAGAAAATCTCAGGCGCTGGGCAGATACAACCGGAAAAACGTGCCAATTCGCTGGACACACAAAATATAAAGGCAGTTTAGTTAGGGGCAATTTAGGAGCAGCCAATTCACCTTGAATTCATGTATGTGGACCGTGGGAGGAACTCCACCCGAACACGAGCAGAACATGGATAAATCATTCATTCATTCATTCATTATCTTCCGCTTTATCCTCTATTAGGGTCGCGGGGGGTTCCCCATGCCCATCCAGGGGAGAACGTCTCGGGCGCTGGGCAGATACAACCAGGACAGGGCGCCAATCTATCGCTGGGCATGGATAAATCATTTTAGATACAATTTCATCTTTAATGTGACCTATTTTGAACTGAGAAGCATGCCTAATTTTTTTTTTTTTTTTTTTTTTTTTTTTGGGGGGGGGGGGGGGTAAGAATCTTCTTTTGGCTGATTACATTTGCAGTCGTCACAGCGGGAGAATTAGCATATTTGATTTAGCACAGTTTTTACGCCGGATGTCCTCCCTGATATCAGCACATTACATTACACCGTCATACAGCAGACACTGCGAACGGCATTCCAGCTAAATCAACAAGACATGTGTGCTGCTGTTAAAGACGAATGGGGGGGTGAATGACCTGTGGCACATCCGACTGACCTTTAATCTTCAGTCTTAAGTCTTACAAACATACTGGGAGTTGGTTCCCCCTCAAGAACTGAATGGAGTTACATGAACGTGTGTTGAATTAAAGATCAGCAATCCTGTTTAAACCACTGAATAAAATGCTCCTTTAACTGGAGACTCTTATTTAGATGCTCATGTCGTCAAGTTTAGGTTCTGGGAACAATGTCTCTGTTTAGGACATGACATACAATAACTGTTTTTGTTAATCCTAACCCTAACGGAGAGAAAAAAAATCATTTATTCATTCATTATCTCCCGCTTTATCCTCTATTAGGGTCGCGGTGGGGTTCCCCATGCCCATCCAGGGGAGAACGTCTCGGGCGCTGGGCAGATAGACCCAGGACAGGGCGCCAATCCATCGCTGGGCACACACTCACTCACACAGACACACTCTACATGGGGCAATTTTGAGAATTCAATTGACTTGATCTATGTATTTGGACTGTGGGAGGAAACCGGAGAACCTGGAGGAAACCCACATGGACATGGGGAGAACATGGAAACTCCACCCAGATGGGGATTCGAACCGGGAATCCCTAGTGCTGAGAGGGCCCACCGCACAACCATTCATTCATTCATTATCTTCCGCTTTATCCTCTATTAGGGTGGCGGTGGGGTTCCCCATGCCCATCCAGGGGAGAACGTCTCGGGCGCTGGGCAGATAGACCCAGGACAGGGCACCAATCCATCGCTGGGCACACACTCACTCACACAGACACACTCTATAATGGGGCAATTTGAGGAACTCAATTGACTTGATCCATGTTTTTGGACTGTGAGAGGAAACCGGAGAACCCGGAGGAAACCCACGCGGACACGGGGAGAACATGGAAACTCCACCCAGATGGGGATTCGAACCGGGAATCCTTAGTGCTGAGAGGCGAACGTGCTAACCACTAAGCCACCCTGCCGCAGAAAAAAAAAAAAAAAAAAAACAAAAACAAAACTACTTCCACATGATCTAAACATAGGTTTCCCCTGCGCACAATAGCACTGACCACTCTCTCCACCGATCACTGGTGTTGTTGCTCAAACCACGCAGAGATGGTGAGACAACTAGAGCTGCACTTTGGTGGATGTAAAGAGTAAATAAACCTTAACAGGTTTCCACAAATTAAATGTAAATTAAAATAAGATGTCATAGTAATCAAGCAACGGTGTGGGGTTATATATAAATATAAGCAGATATTTCAGATTAGAATAATGTTGAAAGTAAAACATAAAATGTTGGGCTTGTTATTTGAGTAACATTTCTCCGAACCTCGCCCCTCTGCACAATAAGCAACACATGAATTCAGCAGCCTACACACTACAAATCTGTACAGAGTGCTTTCTGGATGGATCTGGTTTAATTCTGGACATGACTGGGATGAATTCATTAGATCAGATTAAATTGGTCTGAATGAAAACAATAGATACTGACGTTATTCATTCCTGTTTATCAGACTGAGCAGTTAACAAGTGAGCGATTCAAAGAGGAAGACTGACACCATTTGAGGCTAATGAAGGACAACAAGCATGTATGAAATCTATTTAGAAGGAGATCAAAGGGGAAACATTTCTACAACTCGTGAGTGATCCAGCATCAGCAATAAAAATCCAAAATCCTAAGTCTAATTCAATTAGAACGGGAAACCAATCCGCATCGACCTCTGCGGTCGATTTTAACTGGGGTTACGGCAGATGAGGGTCACCGTGTGTGTGTGTGAGTGTGTGTGTATTACATGATGGGGACCAAAATTTACACATTTCTGTCTTTGGTAAATTTGACATTATTAGGAGAAATCACGGGTCCTCACAAAGACATGAGAGTTTATGTAAAATCTCCAAAACTCCAAGAAAACAATGTGTGTGTGCCTTACATAGTGGGAACAAAAACCCATTGACACATTTAGACTACAGGGATATATGTCCTTGTGAGGACCATCAGTTAAATAACTAGAAGTCTTTGTAAAACTTCCAGAATACCAGTGTAGCTCCCTCAGATTTAAAGTCGACAGCACAAATATTCTTGCCAATACTGATTAGGTTTATTCTTGAGTTTGCACCTTAACTTTGTACATAACCTTATACCCAACCGTAAGAACTGTAACATAAATCACATAAACAAATATATAATGAGCAATTTCCACATTATAAACTATTAATCTTAATAATGATCCTTTGTTGGTTAATTAAACCAATTAAAATATAAACTGCTCAAGTAGGCAGTTACAACCAGAAAACAAAGTGTGTGTGTGTGTGTGTGTGTGTGTGTGTGTGTGTGTGCATTACGGGGGTCCAAATCTCATTTACACATTCACAATATAGGGATTTTCATCCTTGTGAGGACCAGAAGTTGCTCTTAAATAAATAGCTGGGAGTCTATGTAAAATCCCCAGAATGCAGGAAAACAAAATGTGTGTGTGTGTGTGTGTGTGTGTGTGTGTGTGTGTGTGTAGACAGTGAGCTGGCCACCTGGTTGCTTGGTGTGGAAAACAGGCTGTAAAGTGTGATCTCAACAAGAGCAGTAAAAAAAAAAGAGGTGGGAGAGCAATTTCGAA
>JAFMOC010000070.1:1457500-1537500 GCA_019802505.1 Corydoras sp. C115
ATTTACATTTCAGCTTTAAATCCAGCTGAGCCACAAGCATCCATCAGGGAGTGTTTGAAACCGGACACATTAAAACTATTTACAAACAAACTGCAACAATTAAAAAAAAAATAAACTAGTAAATGTGGATTTGTGGTCATCATACTCGTGGAGTTTTCGTATTCTCCCCGTATCTGCGTGGGTTTTCTCCAGGTTCTCTGGTTTTGTCCCACAGTCCCAAAACATGGCAGTCTTAGGCTTGGGGTTAAGGAACCTGCCTTGTGCCAGTCCCAGTTCCACCAAGTACTATGGCTGAAGTGCTTTTGGGCAAATCATCTAACCCCATTTGGTCCGAGCGTGCCATATACAGACCTGCCCACTACTCCGGTTTGCCCCTATTTGGTGTGTGTGTGTGTACGTCTTAGCTCAGTGGTTAGGGTATTGCACTATTAATCTAAAGGTTGGGGGTTTAAATCCCAAGACCGAAGTTACCACTGTGGGCACTTAATGCTCTTTGCTCCCGGGATGCTGCATCATGGCTGCCCCTGTGTTCTGACCCCAACCATTAAGCTGGTACACTTATAAATTACTTTGAATAGCTGCTTAAATGACCTCATTTTAATGAACACATCACATTTTAATCTTGATCTACAATAATTAAGATCCAATTAGCTACAGAGTGTTTAGAACCCTGAAGTACACACAATGAATTTAAACTCATAGTTAAATCTGATTTAATGTACAACACAAAACCTAGAAACACTACGAGATTTATTATTCTCTAAGATGGTATGAACACTAACCAGGAGAGGAGAACCCCGGGAGAGTGGTATTCTTTATTTGTGAAAACAGACATGAGGTCTTGACTCTGTGTTCATCACAGAAACATGATCGGCCATCTGGGACTGCAACTGAAAACACAGGCACAGCGGCTATAACTGAACAGCTTCGAATACCCCACGATCCAGAACTCAAATGATCCTGGTCCACACAGACGGGGGCCTGAGCCTGAGACAGAAACAGGGTAGAACAGAAGGCTGGGTATTAACAGATCCAGTGCCACATCCGGCCCTCTACCTGTCCCTATACGACCCACAGGGGAACACTGGGAATTAAATTCATATTTCTATATTATATTTTAAAGACAAGCATAAAATCAGACATCCTATCCCATATAGGTCCAAAATATTAGGCCCCTCACCATCAGTGACTATTTCCTGCCATGTTCAGTTTATTTAAAAACATTAGAGCTTCTCACGACGGTGCAACTGAGTCAGTCACCGTCATCTGCATGAATCAGATGAGTCCTAAACTATTTGACTGGAAGTTACTAAATGTGAAGCGTTCTGCAGGAAGATCCTTCAAACGGCTCAGAAAGAACTCCAAGTGATCATTAACAATGCCTGAGAGGCCATTGTTAACGAACGGATGTAGCTTACCATACATAGAGGGAAACATTTCCTTTCCCTAATCAGAGGGGTAGGGGGTCAGTGGTTGTTAGAAAAAGTCTGAGTTGCTTAGGTGGCAAGATAAAGGAATTTTTCAAGGGTGGGGTAAAAGGAAATGCCAGGCTGGAGGAATAACATAAGCATAACACTTCAGACTTGGCAGACATCTGAAGAAAGAAGTCTGGGGACGAAATAATAAATCTTTTAATGTTTCTTATGTTGCTTATATAAGAGTCAGACGGCGTGAGAATAGGTCATATTCATGTTACAGAGCTTAAATAAATCTAAATTTGCCCATACATATATACACATATACATATTTATATATATATATATATATATATATATATATATATATATAGATATATATATAGAGATATAGAGAGAGAGATGAGAGAGAGAAGAGAGAGAGAGAGAGAGAGAGAGAGAGAGAGAGAGAGAGAGAGAGAGAGAGAGAGAGAGAGAGAGATCTCCATCCATCTATCCATCCATTATCTTTCGCTTTATCCTCTATTAGGGTCGCGGGGGGGGGTTCCCCATGCCCATCCAGGGGAGAACGTTTCGGGCGCTGGGCAGATACACCCAGGACAGGGCGCCAATCCATCACTGGGCACACACTCACTCACACAGACACACTCTATATGGGGCAATTTGGAGAACTCAATTGACTTGATCCATGTTTTTGGACTGTGGGAGGAAACCGGAGAACCCGGAGGAAACCCACGCGGACACGGGTAGAACATGAAACTCCACTTAGATGGGGATTCGAACCGGGAATCCCTAGTGCTGAGAAGAGAACGTGCTAAACCACTAAGCCACCGTATATATATATATATATATATATATATATATATATATATATATATATATATATATATATACACATATATATATACATACATGCACACACACACACACACACATATATATATATATATATATATATATATATATATATATATATATATATATATATATATGTGTGTGTGTGTGTGTGTGTGTGTGTGTGTGTGTGTGTGTTTATGTATGAGTGGTTATATTTGTTCCTACATCTCAAAAACAACCTTCACAAGAATAGGAGCATAAACAAATGCTTGTCTATTTTATTTTGAGCGCCTTCTTAAATTCCATGCATGTTCTGTGTCTCAGTGAATCATTTAAATGTCGTAAGTAAATCATGTACATTCCCTCCTATAATCAAGAGGCTTCAGTTACATGAGATTGTTTTGTAAATGCCCAGTAAATGTCTGATAATTTGCCAAGTAAGCCGGCGCTGTAGGTTTGGTGATCATGGGACTCTTTTATTTCTTGTCAGTGATGGAAACAGATGGAGAACAGCCTCATCAAGGCCCCTAACCACTACAAAGGGAGTCTGCTGCCACATGGACCATGCCGAAAGCCGGTTCCAGCCACAAAGAGGGCTATACAACACATGAGCATCAAAAGAACACTAAAGACAACATGCTAAGCAGTGTGGATTTAGGACTGAAAAAGCTGTCATCTGAGCAAATCACACACCTGCTCACCATTTCACGACGTCAGCGTTCGGAGCTGCAGGCATGAGGATGAAACAAGTGTAGAACCTCTGCTGCTTATGACTCAAAATCCATCAGTGATGAGAGATGAAGAGACGGAGGAATGATTTATGGCCACCAGATGTCTGCTCCGACACTCACAGGGCAGTTTGGAGGAAAATGAATAAGCAACAAATGAAAGGTTCCCCTCCACCTGTCTGAATGGTTCATCCAACTGATCTTACAAGATGTTTTAGTCAACTTGGGAAATTTTGACATTACACTATTCACCTCTCTCATCTCATTATATTCTGCTTAATCCTCTACTAGGGTTGGGGGGGGGTGGCGGATGCTTGGCAGATACATCCAGGACAGGGTGCCAATCACACAGACACTATATAGGGGGAATTTTTATAGGGGCACTGTTGTTGCTGCCTGGCCGCTCAAGGAGGAGGAGTCCCCCACTGAGTCTTGGTCCTCACAAGGTTTCTTCCTTAAATAACAACATAAAAGGGAGTTTTTTCTTGCCACTGTCGCTTCGGCTTGCTCTTTGGGGGTCTAAAGGCTTTTCATTCTGTAAAGCTGCTTTGTGACGATGTACTGTTGTAAAAAGCGCTGTATAAATAAATTACTTGAACTTGAATTTACCTTCAATCCATGTTTTGGGACTGTGATAGGAAACTGGAGAACCCGGAGGAAACCCACGTGGGTATAGGGAGAACATGTGAAGTTCCCCCGGATCGGGGTTTGAACCTGCATCCCCAGTTCAGAAAGGTGAACGTGTCACAGTTCAGTGTTTTAGATTGATTTAGGAAATGTCAGTGTCTCTTTTGGGCATCACATACAATAAACCAATCAGCACGTTACCTGCCTTTTCCTTTAGGAACCTTGTGCACTCTGACTTTGGTGTCTGCCATTTCAACGATGCTGCGCAATCATTCATTCATTCATTCATTATCTCCCGCTTTATCCTCTATTAGGGTCGCGGTGGGGTTCCCCATGCCCATCCAGGGGAGAACGTCTCGGGCGCTGGGCAGATAGACCCAGGACAGGACGCCAATCCATCGCTGGGCAAACACTCACTCACACAGACACACTCTATATGGGGCTTTTTTTTTTTTTTGAGAATTCATTTGACTTGATTCATGTTTTTGGACTGTGGGAGGAAACCAGAGAACCCGGAGGAAACCCACGCAGACACGGGGAGAACATGGAAACTCCACCCAGATGGGGATTCGAACCGGGAATCCCTAGCACTGAGAGGGCCACTGTGCCGCCCGCCGCACAACCATTCATTCATTCATTCATTATCTCCCGCTTTATCCTCTATTAGGGTCGTGGTGGGGTTCCCCATCCCCATCCAGGGGAGAACATCTCGGGCGCTGGGCAGATAGACCCAGGACAGGGTGCCAATCCATCGCTGGGCACACACTCACTCACACAGACACTCTATATGGGGCAATTTGGAGAATTCAATTGACTTGATCCATGTTTTTGGACTGTGGGAGGAAACCGGAGAACCCGGAGGAAACCCACGCAGACACGGGGAGAACATGGAAACTCCACCCAGATGGGGATTCGAACCGGGAATCCCTAGCGCTGAGAGGGCCACCGTGCCGCCCGCCGCGCAACCAATTACGCATAAATTAACATTTAAGAAACGTCATAAAAAGTCCAAGACCAAGCAGAAGGTTGACAATAAAGCAGAGTAAGACCTATCCCGGTCCTCTGATGGCTCCACATTTCCTGAGCTGTTTTTTTTTTTAAACTTCTCCACACTGCTCTCTGTGAACTCTCCATCTCTGAATCAGCTGGAGTCCATGTGACCTGACTTATAACCACTAGTACTAACACGCACTGCTCTGAGTCACGACTGGCTGTTGATTTAGAGCAGGTTTACGGCCAGACTACTGCGGGATTCAAAAATACCAAAGCTTTTAGTACATATTACATCATAATGACAAATATCTGACATGAACCTTCACCACCTGGAGCAAAAAGAAAGGAAGAAACGAGAAATGGATTTACGATCTGGGACTGTTTTAAATAATCAGGTTAAGACTCAGCAACATTCTGTGGCAGTGAAATAAATTTAGCCGAGCGAAGAATTAGCAAGTGTCTGATACAGTTTATAAATGTAAAAGTACTTTCTCCATAAAAGTAACATTAACAAATCAGCAGTCACTTCATCACTGCAGCAACTGAAGTTATTCTGCCCCAATCATCATCACACAGCTGCTGTCTGCAGAACACGATGAACGATTACAGATTAGGATTATGGCCAGGTGGCAATCTATCGTTGGGCACACAATCACTAACACACACACACACACACACACACACACACACACACACACACACACACACACACACTATATTGTGGCAATTTAGAGCAGCCTCACAGACTGTGGGAGCAAACTTAAGAAGCCGGAGAGAACCCCTGGAGAACAAGGAAACTCCAGTCAGACTGGGATTTGTATTTTTATTATGTTGAATTGGATTAATATACAGGTTTCTTATGGATATTTTGCTCTTACAATTGAATAATTGTGACCTTTTCAATCGAGATTAATTGAAAAAAAAGATTAATCGTTTCATCCATACTGCTATCATGTTTATTATCCTCTATTAGGGTCGCGGGGGGGAGGTCCCCATGCCCATCCAGGGGAGAACGTTTCAGGCGCTGGGCAGATACACCCAGGACAGGGTGCCAATCCATCGCTGGGCACACACTCACTCACTCACACAGACACACTCTATATGGGGCAATTTGGAGAACTCAATTGACTTGATCCATGTTTTTGGACTGTGGGAGGAAACCGGAGAACCCGGAGGAAACCCATGTGGACACTGGGAGAACATGGAAACTCCACCCAGATGGGGATTCGAACCGGGAATCCCTAGTGCTGAGAGGAGAACGTGCTAACCACTAAGCCACCGTGCCGCCCTTCTGTGTGAGTCCATCCATCCATTATCTTCCGCTTTATCCTCTATTAGGGTCGCGGTGGGGTTCCCCATGCCCATCCAGGGGAGATTGTTTCGGGTGCTGGGCAGATAGACCCAGGACAGGGCGCCAATCTATCGCTGGGCACACACTCACTCACACAGACACACTCTATATGGGGCAATTTGGAGAACTCAACTGACTTGATCCATGTTTTTGGATTGTGGGAGGAAGCCGGAGAACCCGGAGGAAACCCACGAGGACATGGGGAGAACATGGAAACTCCACCCAGAATCCCTAGTGCTGAGAGGCGGACGTGCTAACCACTAAGCCACCGTGCCGCCCGCTATCGTGTTTATTTATGTCTTATTTATGTCTTATTTATAACGATGCCAGTTTTCTGAAGCGTGTATGGGAGTCCAATGAATATTCTTTTTTCATTTCTCATAAAACCGAGATGAAAGGGAGCTGCAGGTTTGTGACCTACTTTGCAACTCGAGGGGTTTTTTCTCATTAGATCGGACAGAAGCAGATTCACTTTGCAGCTTTGAACTTTATTACATTCTGTCCTGATTTCATCTGAATGAGAAACTCATGTAGGTTCAGTCGCACTACAGATGTGCTGAATGCAGCTTCCAGTACCTCCCTCCAACTCTGCACACGCTTCAACCCGTTTAACGGTGCGAGTGCGCCCTCTGGTGGATAGGTAATGTGACTCGCCTGCATCTGCTTTATGCATTCTGGCACACAAGGTGTGGCTCTTCCAGACATGCAGTAAAAACAACCATCAAAGCGGCTATGGATTTAACAAAACCACTCACTGTTCATAAAGAGAGCAAATTCAATAAAAACCCAAAACCCAGTCTGAAATACTGCTGCTGTAATTGCAGGAAAATGTTGGTGTGAGCAGAAACTGAAACTTTAAGCTTTAACCCAACATTTAACTAAATGTTTAAAGGGTTAAGTAGTTAAAATAGACACTCTGCAGACAGTCATGGTGCCCGCGTTTCGGACATCACACCATCAATCACATAAAAAAAATAAAAATAAAATAAAATAAATAAAAAATACACTATGTGGTGAGTTTCCATGTTCTCCCCGTGTCTGCGTGGGTTTCCTCCGGGTTCTCCGGTTTCCTCCCACAGTCCAAAAACATGGATCAAGTCAATTGAATCTTCAAAATTGCCCCATATAGAGTGTGTCTGTGTGAGTGAGTGTGTGAGTGCCCAGCGATGGATTGGCGCCCTGTCCTGGGTGTATCTGCCCAGCGCCCGAGACGTTCTCCCCTGGATGGGCATGGGGAACCCCACCGCGACCCTAATAGAGGATAAAGCGGGAGATAATGAATGAAAAGGACTATGTGGTGATAAAAGGAAGAATGTGAGGCACACACCTCCCTCCTGTGTTATTCATTCATTCATTCAATATCATCCGCTTTATCCTCTATTAGGGTCGCGGTGGGGTTCCCCATGCCCATCCAGGGGAGAATGTCTCGGGCGCTGGGCAGATACACCCAGGACAGGGCGCCAATCCATCGCTGGGCACACACTCACTCACACAGACACACTCTATATGGGGCAATTTTTTTTTTGAGAATTCATTTGACTTGATCCATTTTTTTTTTTGGACTGTGGGAGGAAACCGGAGAACCCGGAGGAAACCCACGCAGACATGGAACATGGAAACTCCACCCAGATGGGGATTCGAACCGGGAATCCCTAGCACTGAGAGAAGAACGTGCTGACCACTAAGCCACCGTGCCGCCCCTCCTGTGTTATAATTAGAGAAAACCTAACTGATTTCCAAGCTGCCAGAAAATTCTTGTTTACTGGCTGCAGGGTTTGTCAGCAGGGAGATTTAATTAATAAATAGGCTTATAGGTGATTTAAACATGCAACGTTCTACAGAGGAACCACTGAGATCATCTAAAGCTGATGGATCTCTGCCAGAGTTTGGAGCTGCACCATTTTGCAAGTCCCTGCAGTAAACAGTAATGACAGCTGAGAGGATCATCGCTGCCTCTCTCACCCCTCCATCACAGACATTACACCACACGCCACATCCAAAACTCCACCAGCACTGTGGACAGTCCCACACATGACTCACACACAGTCTATTGTCTCACCATCTGGAATACAAATGTATCGTAGAACTCGGGTCCATTTACCCGGATGCCTCCTGTGCCACCCCACGTCACAGTGCATGCATGTAAGCACATGTGAACTTTAGGAATCATTAGGAGTCATCATTATGTTGCATCTTGGTTCCTGAAAAACTGGGACCAAATTTTACCGTATTTACATTACATTTACGTTTAGTCATTTACGTTTAGCAGACGCTTTTATCCAAAGCGACTTACAAATGAGAACAAGTCAGAAGTTATGAAGAAAACCAACTATACTGTAAATTCATCAAACCTGATTGTTATTTCAGGGTGGCACGGTGGTTTAGTGGTTAGCACGTTTGCCTCTCAGTGCTAGGGATTCCCGGTTCGAATCCCCATCTGGGTGGAGTTTCCATGTTCTCCCCGTGTCTGCGTGGGTTTCCTCCGGGTTCTCCGGTTTCCTCCCACAGTCCAAAAACATGGATCAAGTCAACTGAGTTCTCCAAATTGCCCCATATAGAGTCTGTCTGTGTGAGTGAGTGTGTGCCCAGCGATAGATTGGCGCCCTGTCCTGGGTCTATCTGCCCAGCGCCCGAGACGTTCTCCCCTGATGGGCATGGGGAACCCCACCGCGACCCTAATAGAGGATAAAGCGGGAGATAATGAATGAATGAATGATTGTTATTTTCCCCCTTTTTTCCCCTTTTTTTTCTCTCTACAACAGGTATTTGTTAAAGAGAAGCGTCTTCAGTAATTTCTTAAATGTATACACTGTGTTTTGTTAAAATTACAATAATATTATTAATAAAGTATTGTGACTGCTGGTTCTGCATTGATCACAGTCCCCATCTTTCAGCAGAACTTTAAAAAGAAGATTAAATCTAACAACAATGAAAAAGCTGTCTTAAATTAAATTATGTGAATCACATTAAATACCAAGCTGAATTTTTTTTTCACCAAATATCAACACGGGTTAAATTTAGCACGCTGTGTAGTAAGTGATTCCACATGAAAGCGTCTGGGTGGGAAATCTGAAAGCACTGTGGCTTGAGGACATATATATTTAAGTGTGACAAATCAAGGAGGAGCCATATGGATTTAGGTCATGTCCATTTTTAGCAACCAAAGCCAATCTGATGTGTTGCCAAGGAAATAGCCAGAAGTCCAAACCCTTTAAGCAACGACTTAAAACCGTCTCTTTATCTTTTAACACATTAAGGTTGTTAGTGGGCAACGCCGGCAAAATGGCTACTTAAGTTTATGCACTGACTGCGTGTGAAATCAGAGGCAGTTTAGCGTTTTGGATGCGTTTTCCAGCATATTTTCACGTTCAGTCCAAGTTTAGCTGGACATTAGTTACCTTTCAGCTCATTATCTACATCATTCCTGTAAATAGTGCAGAATATAAGCAACTGCAATGAAGTGAGACTTAGTTAAACGATCGCAGAGTCTGTAATGATGGCTTTAAAATCCTTTACTTTGTTTTCAAAGACTGCAAGCGTTTATTAAAGCCTCACATATTTCCACCAAGTTTACAGTTTTCAAGACGTGAAGGTAAATACATGTTTCAGTTTCTTTATTTATATTGCGCTGTTTACACTGTGTTTGTCTCAAAGCAGTTTCACAATGTGTTGAGCTTGAACCCCTGAAGAACATGCCAAAGCAAAAAATTCTCTGGTATTTTTTTTTTTTTTTGAGAAAGACATGTACAAAGATGGGCGGCACGGTGGCTTAGTGTTTAGCATGTTCGCCTCTCAGCGCTAGGGATTCCTGGTTCGAATCCCCATCTGGGTGGAGTTTCCATGTTCTCCCCGTATCCGCGTGGGTTTCCTCCGGGTTTTCCGGTTTCCTCCCACAGTCCAAAAACATGGATCAAGTCAATTGAGATCTCCAAATTGCCCCATATAGAGTGTGTCTGTGTGAGTGAGTGTGTGTCCAGCAATAGATTGGCGCCCTGTCCTGGGTGTATCTGCCCAGCGCCCGAGACGTTCTCCCCTGGATGGGCATGGGGAACCCCACCGCGACCCTAATAGAGGATAAAGTGGAAGATAATGGATGAAAGGTGTGTGACGTGTAAAACAGCACAGAGACGTTCGAGACGTTCTCCCCTGGATGGGGATGGGCATGGGGAACCCCCCCCCCCCGCGCGAATCTAATATAGGATAAGTGGAACATAATGACTGAATGAATGAATTTAACATAGCAAGGTGTGTGACTGGTGGCTTAGTGGTTAGCACGTTCTCCTCTCAGCGCTAGGGATTCCCGGTTCGAATCCCTATCTGGGTGGAGTTTCCATGTTCTCCCCATGTCTGCGTGGGTTTCCTCCGGGTTCTCCGGTTTCCTCCCACAGTCCAAAAACATGGACCAAGTCAATTGAATTCTCTAAATTGCCCCATATAGAGTGTGTCTGTGTGAGTGAGTGTGTGCCCAGCGATAGATAGTTGGTGTCCTGTCCTGGGTGTATCTGCCCAGCACCCGAAACGTTCTGCCCCGGATGGGCATGAGGAACCCCACCACGACCCTAATATAGGATAAAGTGGGAGATAATGGACGGATGGAGTATTATGAGGTGAATTATGAATGTGGTCATGTTACATCAGAAACAAAAGATAAGCACGTCCCCTTCTGTATGAAACCCAGCTAATGAATCACATCCTGCTTCAGGCAGAGGCATGTCAGGGTAAATCAATCTCTACGGCCGAAGCCATCTTTGTTTTCAGAGACAGTTTCAGAGACAGTTACCCAGAAGATGTAATGTGGTTAAGAACAGGGACGGTTAGTAAAACGGTTCTGTCTGCTGAAGCACGTTAGGTTATAATTTCCTTTTTCTTATGATTTTATTCAGACGTATTTTAATCTGTTTGTCTAAAGTCCTCGGTCTCTGTGTTTTTTTCGGAACATGATGGTAAAAAAGCAGTGTCCTCAAAAATGCAAGGTTAAAAACCCAGGAATGAGTCAGCAATCCGGAGGAAGAGCACATGCCATCGAACAAAGAGCTGCTTCTTCTGTTCAGAGCAACACCGCATGCGACAGACTGTCCAAAGAATCTGAACATTTTCAAATAATAATAATAATAATAATGCCCAGCGATGGATTGGCGCCCTGTCCTGGGTGTATCTGCCCAGCGCCCAAGACATTCTCCTCTGGATGGGCATGGGGAACCCCACCGCGACCCTAATAGAGGGTAAAGCGGGAGATAATGAATGAATGAATGAAAGTTTAGTGGGGGCGGCACGGTGGCTTAGTGGTTAGCATGTTCGCCTCTCAGCACTAGGGATTCCCGGTTCGAATCCCCATCTGGGTGGAGTTTCCATGTTCTCCCCATGTCTGCGTGGGTTTCCTCCGGGTTCTCCGGTTTCCTCCCACAGTCCAAAAACATGGATCAAGTCAATTGAATTCTCAAAATTGTCCCATATAGCGTGTGTGTGTGAGTGAGTGTGTGCCCAGCGATAGATTGGCACCCTGTCCTGGGTCTTTCTGCCCAGCGCCTGAGATGTTCTCCCTGGATGGGCATGGGGAACCCCACCGCGACCCTAATAGAGGATAAAGCGGAAGATAATGAATGAATGAATTAATAATAATTATTTTATTTGTATAGCGCCTTTCCCAAAAACTCAAGAACATACATCCAAACACAAGAAAAATACAAAGAAACAGCAAGTAAAAATAACAATAGCATGGAGTAGAATGTATGAAAAGTAAAAAAAAAGAAAATAAAAAATAAATAAATACAACAAAAACATAAAAGATATGTAAAAGAGATTTAAATGCCTACAAAGAGATAAAAAAAAGAACATGGTGATGTACAATAGGATGAGGAATCCTGATAAAAGTAAGTCAAGCGCTATAAGCGTCCCTAAAAAGATGGGTTTTAAGTAAAGATTTAAAAGAATTCAGGCTGTGCGCCACTCGGATGTTATTAGGGAGCTGGTTCCACAGACGTGGTCTGAGTCTGGTGACTGCTTTTTGGTACTGTGAGTAAGCCGGAGCTCGCTGAGCGCAGAGAGAGGATGAGGATGATGGTGAGATAACAGGTCTGAGATGTATCTGAGTTCTATCTTTTCAAAATACACTCCGACTCGTTCACTTCGCTCCAGTGATGATTGCCGTCTGGCGGTTCCACCTCACCGGGTAGCTAATTCTCACTCTGTGGCGTTCACCACTGCAGAATGGTGGAACGATCTTCCCAACTCTGTCCGTAAGGCAGAATCACTAAACAGTTTTAAGAAACTACTTAAGACGCATCTCTTTAACAAATACCTGTTACATATATATATATAAAAAAAAAAAAAAAAATTTTAAAATGGGGGGGGGGGGAATAACAATCAATAACAATAACAATAATAAACAATAACAATCAGGTTTGATGAACTTACAGTACAGTTGGTTTTCTCCATGGCTTCTGACTTGTGGTGTTCTCATTTGTAAGTCGCTTTGGATAAAAGCGTCTGCTAAATGACTAAATGTAAATGTAAATGTAAATGTAAATGTAAATGTAAATGTAGGCCGGTGCAGTGTTGTGTAGGGCTTTGTACATAAGCAGTAGTATCTTATAGGTGATTCGATGTGAGACAGGTAGCCAATGTAGGTTTTTGAGTATAGGTGTGATATGTTGATGCAGACGGGCGGATGTTAATAACCGGGCAGCTGCATTTTGCACAAACTGTAGTTTATTTAAGGTACGCGACGGTAGACCGAATAGGAGAGCGTTACAGTAATCTAGACGTGAAGTGATGAATGTATGTATGAGGCGCTCGGCATCTGTATATGTTAAGTACGATCGTATACGGGCGATGTTTCTAAGGTGAAAGAATGCCGTCTGTCTGATTTTATTTACATGTGAATTGAAGGATAAATGCCTTAATAAGAGCGCTGTGTAAAATGTATTACGTACATCTATTTTTAGATAAAACATTTTGTAAGCCGCACAATGTGTACCTGGGCCTCTACACACTTAGCGGACACACGTCACTTGGCGTGTGCGTGCTTTACTGATGTGCAGGGACACATGCTCGCTTTAGGGCTACGCGCCTCTGGACGTCTACATGCACGATTCATAGACATGGGTCCCTGTGCTTGCGAACATCTTTGCAGACAGGGGACCCACATGCTTTGGGGACACGTGCACGCTTAGGGACAAGTGACCCTGGATGCGGGAAATGCTTTAGAGACACGTACACACTTTAGAGACCTTGGGACTCTTGGATATGTGCATGCAGGCTTCAGGGACACGCTTCAGGGACATGGGCAGGTTTGAGGGACACTGGACGTATGCCCATATGCTTTGGTGACACACGCATGTTTTAGGCACATGATGTTTTAGCCCCTATGTACCCCTGCACATGTCCCTGAAGTGTGTGGGCACTCAGGGGCCTGTGTCCTTAAAGCATACGGGACCCACATCTGCAAAGCTTCAGCTTTAGGGACCCTCGCCCCTGGTGTGTGGACCCTTCAGGGACACTTACTACTGACTGCATAGTTTTTAGATGTTATTCATTCATTATCTTCTGCTTTATCCTATATTAGGTTGGGGGGGGAGGTTCCCCATGCCCATCCAGGGGAGAACGTCTCAGGCGCTGGGCAGATACACCCAGGACAGGGCGCCGATCTATCGATGGGCACACACTCACTCACACAGACATTCTATATGGGGCAATTAGGAGAACTCAATTGACTTGATCCATGTTTTTGGACTGTGGGAGGAAACCGGAGAACCCGGAGGAAACCCACGCAGACACGGGGAGAACATGGAAACTCCACCCAGATGGGGATTCGAACCGGGAATCCCTAGTGCTGAGAGGAGAACATGCTAAACCACTAAGCCACCGTGCTGCCGTTTTTAGATGTTAAACCAGATTAATAAATGATGACTTTTCTGTATCTGTTTTAACAGTCTGTGGGTTTATCTGAATATTTATTCCAATATTATTAGCAAAAGTGGTTCACATGGTCAATGCTCAACAACAAACTGCTGTTAACAGCTCAAGGCAATGTCCAACAAGTGCACTGTTCAGATAAGATAAGCACAGCATGACAACTTGGAGGGGGGGACCTGCAGAGTCAGGTCGAATCGCCTCTCTGGTCATCTGATTAATGGATATATGAACCTCCTTCTCAGAAAGAAGACACTAATATCAGTGTTAGCAGTATTTTTGGTGCAACAAGGTCAAAACTGTATGTCTCAACAATATAATAAGCTTATACTCAAAATACTTATATACAGCGCTTCGGGACCTGGTGATTTGCTCCTCTCTCAATACCTTCACCAACTCGTAGTCTACTAACATTCAGATACAAACATTTTCCAGTGTGTTCTCTTTCAGACATGGAGCTCACAACAAAACATATAGACACAGTCTTAACTAACTAGTATAAGGCAGCTGTGTGAATCAAGAATTATGTTAAATAGTACAGTCTTAACTAACTAGTACAAGGCAGCTGTGTGAATCAGGAATTATGTTAAATAGTACAGTCTTAACTAACTAGTATAAGGCAGATGTGTGAATCAGGAATTATGTTAAATAGTACAGTCTTAACTAACTAGTATAAGGCAGATGTGTGAATCAGGAATTATGTTAAATAGTACAATCTTAACTAACTAGTATAAGGCAGCTGTGTGAATCAGGAATTATGTTAAATAGTACAGTCTTAACTAACTAGTATAAGGCAGATGTGTGAATCAGGAATTATGTTAAATAGTACAATCTTAACTAACTAGTACAAGGCAGATGTGTGAATCAGGAATTATGTTAAATAGTACAGTTTTAACTAACTAGTATAAGGCAGATGTGTGAATCAAGAATTATGTTAAATAGTACAATCTTAACTAACTAGTACAAGGCAGCTGTGTGAATCAGGAATTATGTTAAATAGTACAGTCTTAACTAACTAGTATAAGGCAGATGTGTGAATCAGGAATTATGTTAAATAGTACAATCTTAACTAACTAGTACAAGGCAGATGTGTGAATCAGGAATTATGTTAAATAGTACAATCTTAACTAACTAGTACAAGGCAGATGTGTGAATCAGGAATTATGTTAAATAGTACAATCTTAACTACATTTACATTACATTTAGTCATTTAGCAGATGCTTTTATCCAAAGCGACTTACAAATGAGAACATTACAAGTCAAAACCAACTATACTGTAAATTCATCAAACCTGATTGTTATCTGATGCTGCGCCCCCCCCCCCCTTTTTTTTATCTCTACAACAGGTATTTGTTAAAGAGAAGCGTCTTCAGTAGTTTCTTAAAACTGCTTAGTGATTTTAAGGCAGCTGTGTGAATCAGGAATTATGTTAAAAAGCACAAAGTAAAAAACACCCAGCAACTTTCTTCCTTCAGCATCTACCAAAAGCTCCTGAACCTCATTGTCTCTCCATTCAGATGTTTTAATTAGTGCCTTTTCACCTTCATATGGCTGCAGTTTGCAAGAAAACGTTTTGCACAATTGATATGGATGTTTTATATGCACATATGGCTCCTGGGGTTCTGCTCTGGATAGGTTTAGGAATGCAGTGCGCGTATGAAAGGGGTTCTAGTTACATTGTTCCGACTGGGCCTTATCTAAACATATATTTGAGATAATAATAGGTTTTTAACTTTGAGCTGAGAGAGAAAGACAGACGCATCTCAGACATGTTCACTGAGAGGGAATATAAATATATACAGTAGCAGTCAAAAGTTTGGACGTACTCCCTTTTTTAGAACCCCAATAGTACCTCCACAGAGCAGGGATTATTTGGTTGGTGCATTATTCCTATCCCAGCAGTGTCACTGAGGTGTTTAAATGAAACTACAGCAGCACTGCTGCACTAAAAACCCCTCACCACATCAGTGTCACTGCAGAACTGACAATAACAATCCACCACCCAAATTATACCTGTTCTGTGATGCTCCTGACCAACAGAGAACCAACAGAGGACTAACAACAACAAAGAACACAGATGGACTACAGTCTGGAATTGTAAAACTACAAAGTCCATCAATATGGTAAGTGGAGGAAATACACAATGCAGCAAGAAGGGGGCGTGTCCAAACTTTGGACTGATGCTGTAAATTAAAAAAAGTATTAAGGGATTATTAATTAAGTGTCAAAACATTTCCAAAGTCATTTATTGTTTTAGTATAGTGCTATTGAGGGAGGTGGTACAGTTATGGAACTGAGCTCAGAAACAAACTACTGGCATCATCTTTCATTTTTTTAATAGAATGCACACCGATGTAAACAATTACAGGAAGCTAAACACAAATCCATTACCCAGAGATGTTTTGGACTCCTGTTTAAAACCTTCACACCCTTCCTCCTTTTTAAAAAAGGACCTGGTACACGTCTGTGTTAATCAGCTGCTCCGTGGACGAGCGCTGCCTTGAATATTAAGGACGGCTGTAAAAGGGGTTTCTTTGGCCTCAGTGGGTAGACGATCAGCCTCCACTGAGGTTTTGGAATGCAGGGACATTCTACCAGGGCCCTCCTTTTTAAAATCCCACTGTTTTGCACTCCAAACCTTAAGTATGTACTTGTGTTTGGGCTTCAGCTTTACAAGGCTGCTTATTGTTACACAGGATGTTGTGTTGTGTAGCTGAAGTTATGTGCATTAATCTGCCTCTCTGACATTGCATCAGGTTTATGCCCCATGGGTTGAACTTTGGTTCACCTCAGGTATAAAAGCTCTACTAATAAACAAACATGTTGTATTCCCTTTAATGGTAACATCACCACATGTTCCAAATCCAAAGCTTGAGACACAGAGGGAGGGACGCCATTCAACTTCTCAACGGAACGTCGGTAAACACGCCAGAGACAGTTTAAAGAAATGTGGGAAAGTATTTAAAAAACACTTCTGGCACGGTGGCTTAGTGGTTTGGCATGTTCTCCTCTCAGCGCTAGGGATTCCCGGTTCGAATCTCCATCTGGGTGGAGTTTCCATGTTCTCCCCATGTCTGCGTGGGTTTCCTCCGGGTTCTCCGGTTTCCTCCCACAGTCCAAAAACATGGATCAAGTCAATTGAGTTCTCCAAATTGCCCCATATAGAGTGTGTCTGTGTGAGTGAGTGTGTGCCCAGTGATAGATTGGCGTCCTGTCCTGGGTGTATCTGCCCAGCGCACGAAACGTTCTCCCCTGGATGGGCATGGAGAACCCCCCCCCATGACCCTAATAGAGGATAAAGCGGAAGATAATGAATGAATGAATGAATGAATGAATGAATGAATGAGTAAGCAGATCTACTGTAGCGGTGCAAACAAGCAAACACGTCCCACGTGAACGCGTTTCAGCAGTGTGTGTACATGAGTATTACATTTCAAAGGATATTTACTGGCAGTCATCAATGGCTGACCGTCATTTCAGTAAATGCAGGATTCGTTGCTTACACCTATTCATGTGGTCGAATCTGGTGGATTGTCGAATAAAGAGAAGGCACTGTAGGAGCGTGTGGGCAGATGGGTGGGTCTAATGCACTTCAGCCTCCATAACATCCAACCACTTCCTTTAGAATAATCCAGCAAAGTCCTGCAGCGAGCAGCCAGTGTGGTTTCGTGGCCCACATACTAAACGAAAAACACCCCCTCAACATTTGCTCAATAAAAATAGCTGAAAGTGGATGCAGTCATCTCGAGGCTCGCTATCACAACATGCTTCTGCTGAAGAACCCGGACCTGAAGAATTCAGAAAAACAAAATTCATCGTCTCTACCTCATGATTACGGGCCACGATATTTTCAGACGCAAGAAATGAAAAAGCATGACGAGTTGGAACCGAGTTAGAGGAACAGCATGGACTTTCAAAAGCATCTAGATACATCTGAGAAAAAGAAGGATTCAGCACAGCAGGCTGATTAAACCAGGATCTGTGGATGGAGGTTGAGCTATTAATACGGTTCGACAGAGGGCCATGAAAATACACACGGACATGAGAATGATCCTAAAGCAGCAAATAAGAAACCCGATTTAAAGTAGAAGTTTTATATGAAGTTATCTCACGGTCAAAGGCTCAGATTGTGAACAGAAATGCTGTGCATTGTTTCACTCGGATCCCCACTGAACTGACGTCCTAAAATCTGAACTCTTTAATTACAGGTCCTGATATGTGAAATGCTGGAAAATCTGCCCCCATCATCAGTAGTAAAAACGTGGGTTGAGAAGTCATGAAAGAAGCATTTAGATCCTAAATAAAAATTCTGAATGTAAAAAAAACAATGTAAAAGTCGTATTTAAATAAAAGTACACAATTATTAGAAGTGGCGGCACGGTGGCTTAGTGTTAGCACGTTCGCCTCTCAGCTCTAGGGATTCCCGGTTCGAATCCCCATCTGGGTGGAGTTTCCATGTTCTCCCCGTGTCCGCATGGGTTTCCTCCGGGTTCTCCGGTTTCCTCCCACAGTCCAAAAACATGGATCAAGTCAATTGAATTCTCAAAATTGCCCCATGTAGAGTGTGTCTGAGTGAGTGTGTGTCCAGCGATAGATTGGCGCCCTGTCCTGGGTCTATCTGCCCAGCGCCCGAGACGTTCTCCCCTGGATGGGCATGGGGAACCACACCGCGACCCTAATAGAGGATAAAGCGGGAGATAATGAATGAATTAATGAATGAATTATTAGAAGTGGCGGCACGGTGGATTAGTGGTTAGCATGTTCTCCTCTCAGTGCTAGGGATTCCCGGTTCGAATCCCCATCTGGGTGGAGTTTCCATGTTCTCCCCGTGTCCGAGTGGGTTTCCTCCGGGTTCTCCGGTTTCCTCCCACAATCCAAAAAACATGGATCAAGTCATTTGAATTCTCCAAATTGCCCCATATAGAGTGTGTCTGTGTGAGTGAGTGTGTGGCCAGCGATGGATTGGCGCCCTGTCCTGGGTCTATCTGCCCAGCGCCCGAGACGTTCTCCCCTGGATGGGCATGGGGAACCCCACCGCGACCCTAATAGAGGATAAAGCGGAAGATAATGAATGAATTAATGAATGAATTATTAGAAGTAAAATGTAGTTAAAGTGTTGTATCAATACATCAAAGTGCAACATCAAGGTGAACAGCATGGTGCCAGTGTATCATCTACAAGTGGATCTAAATTGGACTTCTTCATATACAGTGTTATATATTCAGCAGTAGTACATTATGAGACTGGCACCACCGACTATAGCGTACCGTATTTTCCGGACTATAAGGCGCACCTAAAAACCTAAAATTTTCCCAGAAATCAGACGTGCACCTTATAATCCACCTTATACGTGTATTGAGTTCCAAAATCTATAAACGTATTGTTGTGCAACCGGGTGGTTTTTTCCACACATCACCTGTCCCTGCTGATCTGTGACTCCATGCGCGCTCATCTCACAGAAAAGCCGAGTGAAGAAAATTTATCCGGAGCTCGCCGTCATTCCGGGAGGATTAAATAAAGAACTCCGACCGCTGGACATTGGTGTAAACGGGGCGTTTAAAGTAAAGTTGCGGGCGGCGTGGGAGCGATGGATGATAGACGGCGAACACACGTTTACTAAAACTCGGGTGAGTTACACCACCATCTGTGAATGGATTGTGGACGCCTGGGCTGAGGTTTCTGCTGTGACCGTCGTCCGAGCTTTCACGAAAGCCTGCATCGTTGCTGAACAACCGCCCGGAGACGAGACGGACTCAGACATCGATGAGAGGAGAACCCGGAGTGCTCGATAGTGAAACAGCTTTTTAATTCAGACACAGAAGATGAGGACTCTGATGGATTTGTGGGAGAAGAGCGATTAAAATAATGTGTGTTTTGTCAAGTAGTAAAATAAACTTCAATTATAAATCAGCGTTTTGCATCCTTTACTTTTCTTGTAGATCGTATGTTTTAGCAAGTGCCTTATAATACGCTGCCGTACAGAATAAGTACCGTACTGAAATAGAGTCCGTAATTGAGACTGCGCCTTATAGTACGGTGGACCTTATACGTGGGACAAATACAGAAATAAGACTGCGCCTTATAATACGGTGCGCCTTATGGTCTGGAAAATACGGTAACTTAAAGTGAAGAACCAGCAGGTTACACAGCTGTGAGGGATCCTTTAATAATGCAGACAGATGTATTAAATCATAACATAGCTGTTAACTTTACTCACCATGGGGCATGGGCCGTACACTCCCTTTGGTACGTTTTGCAAAAGTCTATTGAGCAAAGTTAATCAGACAGCAGCAGTATGACATCAGAATTTAATCTGAGACTTACGTAGTGTAACATGAGTGTGCTTAGAAACCAGTGTAAGGTATTTCTGCTTTAAACACTCTCCACAGTGACGGTATGCAGCAGTAGGGGGTAGGTAAGCTTATTAAAGGGGATCCAACACCTGCTTGATGTCGTGCAGAATCAAAAAAGCAAAGGTTTGAACAACAATAAAATGGCTGAGGCTGGCAGCAGATACAGTGTTATTTGGAAATCTTAAGATTTTGAAAGTGTGTTAAAGGTTTGGTCTCTAACTCACTACAGACTTTTGTATTAGTTCTCAGTGAGAGGTCAGCAGCACGACACTGCAGCATTTACCAACGCAATCTGAGCCTGGTCCACAAAACCTGGCATTGTGAACTTCAATTAGGCCAGAGCCCCGGCTTTGCTCACGGAGAGTAAAACGATCCCTTTCTAAAGACCTTCCAGGCTCCTGTCTGACAGAAATGTCACCGAAAAACAAGGTAACGGCAGGCATGGAAAACCTGACAGACTGCGATCTCAGCTGGGAACTGAGGGTTCGAGCTTAGTTAAATAAACACATGAATATTAAATGAGTGGTGAGATTGGAAATAGGGACTCAGCTTTGGGATATTATAGATATAAGCAACTGCCAGCCGACATACATGATCATTATCTTCCGCTTTATCCTCTATTAGGGTCGCGGGGGGTTCCCCATGCCCATCCAGGGGAGAACGTCTCGGGCGCTGGGCAGATACACCCAGGACAGGGCGCCAACCTGTCGCTGGGCACACACTCACACACACAGACACAGACACGCACACACACACACTCTATATGGGACAATTTGGAGAACTCAATTGACTTGATCCATGTTTTTGGACTGTGGGAGGAAACCGGAGAACCTGGAGGAAACCCACGCGGACACGGGGAGAACATGGAAACTCCACCCAGATGGGGATTCGAACCGGGAATCCCTAGTGCTGAGAGGAGAACGTGCTAACCACTAAGCCACCGGTCACAAAACTTGCTATGTTAAATTCATTCATTAATCCATTATCTTCCGCTTTATCCTCTATTAGGGTCGCGGGGGGGTTCCCCATGCCCATCCAGGGGAGAACGTTTCGGGCGCAGGGCAGATACACCCAGGACAGGGTGGCAATCTATCACTGGACACACACTCACTCACACAGACACGCACACAAACACACTCTATATGGGGCAATTTGGAGAACTCAATTGACTTGATCCATGTTTATGGACTGTGGGAGGAAACCAGAGAACCCGGAGGGAACCCACACGGACACGGGGAGAACATGGGAACTCCAGCCAGATGGGGATTCGAACCGGGAATCCCTAGTGCTGAGAGGAGAACATGCTAAACCACTAAGCCACCGTGCCGCCCATATACACCCATTTCAAAAAAGTCAAATAAAATAAAATAAAACACTATTCATTATTTAATTTCATCTTATTTATTAATCTAATTTCATCATATGTTTTTAAAACTGTAAAATAAATAAATAAATAAATAAAAATAACTGTGACTGCAGCCCATGTCCAGCATCGATGTGCCTCAGACTGTCTGGCCACTAATGACCTCAGACACACTTCAACGTGAAAGCCTCATCTTAAAGAACTAAAAACAGTCTCACTCTAACAAAATCAACAGTTCTGAAAGAATATGTGATAGCTGGATGTACACCCATCCGCCTTTTATGATGAGACATCAGTGTTTATTAAATACAGACCATGAGTATCAACACAAGTATCTTTATCTGTGATGCAGCCCCAGATTAATATCCCTCCACCACCATGCTTTACAGTTTCTAGAGTGCTTTGTAAATGTGCATACACTCTGTCCAATTATAAATCAGAGAATTGAAAACTCATTTCAGGGGAGGATTCTGTAAAAAGCCTGTGAGGACTTCTTGACCTGCATCCCGAAATCCCAGCACATCACAATCTCACTTGGGTGGTAAATGTCTAAACGCTCCGTATTCTATTTACAATCTGAGCCTCTTTTCTGACTCTCAGCGTGTTAAACTCTGCCATTCCACAACGCAACCTGCCAAAAATAGAAACCTGCAACGGCCCAGAAAACTTTCCACAATCCCCTAAAGAAGTCTGCATAAAAATAATCACCGTTTCACACGAGTCAGCTTATTTATTTCCATTGCAACGGTTTTCAGAGTGAAGTTTAAAAAAAAAACTCAATGAACACGGCGCACAGCAATAAATACTAAGTAAACACTGTACTAAAGTCTTTAAAACATGTTTTTCATTCTCACGCTGAATACATCTGTACTGTGTAACATTTCAGAAGCTAAATCACAGATGAGCTGTGCAGGACAGAGCTGTGTCCTCGCTCCCTCACTGTTGTGTGGCTTTATCCTCTATTAGGGTCGCGGTGGGGTTCCTCATGCCCATCCAGGGGAGAACGTTTCGGGCGCTGGGCAGATAGACCCAGGACAGGGCGCCAATCCATCGCTGGGCATACACTCACTCACACAGAAACACTCTATATGGGGCAATTTAGACAATTCAATTGACCGTGATCCATGTTTTTGGACTGTGAAAGGAAACCAAGGAACCCGGAGGAAACCCACGCGGACACGGGGAGAACATGGAAACTATACTGAGATCGGAATTCGAACCGAGATCCCTAGCGCTGAGAGGTGAACATGCTAACCACTAAGCCACATGTCCGCGTGGGTTTCCTCCGGGTTCTCCGGTTTCCTCCCACAGTCCAAAAACATGGATCAAGGTCAAATGAACTCTCCAAATTGCCCCATATAGAGTGTGTGAGTGTGTGCCCAGCAATGGATTGGCGCCCTGTCCTGGGTGTATCTGCCCAGCGCCCGAGACGTTCTCCCCTGGATGGGCATGGGGAACCCCACCGCGACCCTAATAGAGGATAAAGCGGAAGATAATGAATTAATTTAACATAGCAAGGTGTGTGACTGGTGGCTTAGTGGTTAGCACGTTCTCCTCTCAGCACTAGGGATTCCCGGTTTGAATCCCCATCTGGGTGGAGTTTCCATGTTCTCCCCGTGGGTTTCCTCCGGGTTCTCCGGTTTCCTCCCACAGTCCAAAAACATGGATCAAGTCAACTGAGTTCTCCAAATTGCCCCCTATAGAGTGTGTTTGTGTGAGTGAGTGTGTGCCCAGCGATAGGTTGGTGCCCTGTCCTGGGTCTATCTGCCCAGCGCCCGAGACGTTCTCCCCTGGATGGGCATGGGGAACCCCACCGCAACCCTAATAGAGGATAAAGCGGAAGATAATGGATGGAAGGTGTGTGACGTGTGAAACAGCACAGTGACACAAACCCGAAGCAGGTTAAACTTTACGTGTTAGATGCAGGTCGCTTGTTATTTGAACTAAAGGAATGGGGGATGTTTGCAGGGGTTCGAGGCCGGGGTACCTGCGGGGTGTCCATGAAGACGCTCTGTCTGAACTTCCCTCTGCGCAGCTCCATCTCCAGCGCCGAGCCGCGCGCCACCGTCACCCGCGCTCTCTGATTCCGGCAGAACATTCCGTCAAGAACCCGGCTCCCAGCTCCCGGCTCTCTGCTCCCGGCTCTCTGCTCCCGACTCCCGGCTCCCAGCTCCCGGCTCCCAGCTCCCGACTCCCGACTCCTGGCTCCCAGCTCCCGGCTCTCTGCTCCCGACTCCCGGCTCCCAGCTCCCGGCTCCCGATTCCTCAGTGCGCCGCGCGGATCTCCAAAGCAAACGAACTGAAGCAGAGCGTCAGGCTTTATTAACTTCTGCCTCCTGTTCACATAAACACACAACTAACAAAAGCGTTTAAAGTCGCCGACATCAAACGCGCCGCCGCTCCACAGCACACTCAGCTCTGAAGAGCTCTGAACATGTTCCCTGAACCCAGGAGGCTGCACAGCGACCCCTGATGGACAACTAATATAACGCTAATGAGTGTTTAGGTCGCTTAAATCTCTTCATGTTTGATGTTAAAGCCTGGAATTAAAATAAACCAACGATACATTAATACATCCATCCATCCTTTATCTCCCGCTTTATCCTCTATTAGGGTCGCGGTGGGGTTCCCCATGCCCATCCAGGGGAGAACGTTTCGGGCGCTGGGCAGATAGACCCAGGACAGAGTGACAATCTATCGCTGGGCACACACTCACTCACTTACACAGACACACTCTATATGGGGCAATTTGGAGAACTCAATTGACTTGATCCATGTTTTTGGACTGTGGGAGGAAACCGGAGAATCCGGAGGAAACCCACGCAGACACAGGGAGAAGATGGAAACTCCACCCAGATGGGGATTCGAACTTTGAATTCCACCATGCTGCCCTACTGTAATTCATTCATTATCTCCCGCTTTATCCTGTTTTAGGGTCGCGGTGGGGTTCCCCATGCCCATCCAGGGGAGAACGTCTCGGGCGCTGGGCAGATACACCCAGGACAGGGCGCCAATCCATCGCTGGGCACACACTCACTCACACATACACACTCTATATGGGGCAATTTGGAGAACTCAATTGACTTGATCCATGTTTTTGGACTGTGGGAGGAAACCGGAGAACCCGGAGGAACACGGGGAGAACATGGAAACGACGTGCTGGAACATGGAAACGACCCACGCAGACACAGGGAGAACATGGAAACGCCATCCAGATAGGGATTCGAACCGGGAATCCCTAGCGCTGAGAGGAGAACGTGCTAACCACTAAGCCACAGTGCCGCCCCCTACTGTAATACATAAAGAATTAAATAGAAATATAAACAGTTTAAGGGTGTGGTAGCTCAGTGGTTATGATGTTAGATTCATCCGTTATCTTCCGCTTCATCCTCTACTAGAGTCGTGGGGGAGGAGCGGGGTTCCCCAGGCCCATCCAGGGGAGAACATTTTGGGCACCGGGCAGATAGGACAGAGTGTCAATCAATTGCACACACTATAGAAGGGCAATTTACATTGAATACATGTTTTTGAACCTGCACTCACACACTCCTTACACATCTACATTATGGCTGCACCTCATGGATGTATAATTACAGGTGGCTCATTTCGTGCTGTGCTGTTTGGATGTGCTTCTAATCCGGTTACAGGACGCTGCCTGCAGGATTCCATTGGCTGGACATTTTCGTTTGGTGGAATAGTTTCGGTGTCACGGAGGTGATTTAAACTCTGAAGCCCCATTATATCCCATTACAGGATTACAGACAGCAAAACACTGCGGCTCTAAGATATAATTAATGTGGATTGAAGGTTTACTCAATCGAGTGGTCAGTAAGACGACAGTATCTGGTGATAATATGAAGTCTCCTGTAATCCAGAAATCCACCTCCAGCTTCTTAAAGAAGAAAATCAAAAGAACCGTAGTTAATATTTACCTTTCGTTTTATTACTGTTCACTGACTGAATTAACTACATGAAAATGATGTCACTTACTGATAAATAACCCGGCTGACTCACAGCAGTTATCTAGTAATGCATTATTTGGAAAACGGATTGTAGGGAATTTCAATAGAACTGTGACAAAAAGACATTTCTCAAGATAAATCTGTAATGTGATTGAAATGTGTGATTTAGAATGTACAAAATGACTGCAGACGCTGATATGTGACGACATATAAACCCCAGTATTACACTGCACCATGACGATGTGCAGGGTCTCCTCATTCTGAACAGATTAGATGATCCAGAAAGGACTGATGTTACTCCAACATTCATTCATTCATTCATTCATTATCTTCCGCTTTATCCTCTATTAGGGTCGCGGGGGGGTTCCCCATGCCCATCCAGGGGAGAACGTTTTGGGCGCTGGGCAGATAGACCCAGGACAGGGCGCCAATCCATCGCTGGGCACACACTCACTCACACAGACACACTCTATAGGGGGCAATTTGGAGAATTCAATTGACTCGATCCATGTTTTTGGACTGTGGGAGGAAACCGGAGAACCCGGAGGAACACGGGGAGAACATGGAAACTCCACCCAGATGGGGATTCGAACCAGGAATCCCTAGCGCTGAGAGGAGAACATGCTAACCACTAAGCCACCGTGCCGCCCTTGCTCCAACATAATAAAAAGTGAACTTTGTTGTAGGATTTAAAATGTCCCCGTTTTGTTGAAGTATCATGGAACCTGATAAACAAAGTGTGAACAGAGTACTGATTTTAACCTTTAACTTTTACCTCGGGCGGCACGGTGGATTAGTGGTTAGCACGTCGCCTCTCAGCACTAGGGATTCCCAGCTCGAATCCCCATCTGGGTGGAGTTTCCATGTTCTCCCCGTGTCCGCGTGGGTTTCCTCCGGGTTCTCCGGTTTCCTCCCACAGTCCGAAAACATGGATCAAGTCAATTGAGTTCTCCAAATTGCCCCATATAGAGTGTGTCTGTGTGAGTGTATGCCCAGCGATAGATTGGCGCCCTGTCCTGGGTGTATCTGCCCAGCGCCCGAAACGTTCTCCCCTGGATGGGCATGGGGAACCCCCCCACGACCCTAATAGAGGATAAAGCGGGAGATAATGAATGAATGAATGAACTTTAACCTTTTTTAAGGTGCATGCAACCAGCCACAAGGTCTACAAAAATAAAAATTCAGTGTTCCTGATGTACAACAGTCTTTTGTAATAAACTGTAAATGTAACTTTTTTTAAGTTTCTTTTCCGGTTTATGCACCATCATTCACATTCATGTGTTTGTTCTAATAAAGGTCTTTAGTTCTAATAAAATGTTCTTTAGAATAAAAAAAATCAAATTACAAAATGTAAACAACTTGGAAAAGCATTGCATTTAATTTGTTCTATATACAAAGAATACAAAACATTGCGTGGAGCAGGATCTAGGTTCTCAGATGCAGCTGAAGGAGAGAAAGAACAGGAATGTAAGAATTTGAACTCATGCAGCTAAAAGA
The DNA here is from genome assembly GCA_019802505.1 of Corydoras sp. C115. Lineage (NCBI taxonomy): Eukaryota > Metazoa > Chordata > Actinopteri > Siluriformes > Callichthyidae > Corydoras > Corydoras sp. C115. The sequence goes on from JAFMOC010000070.1 coordinate 1,484,538, forward strand.
GTTAATAGTTTTTAACCAATGAAACAAAATAAAAATAACCATAATAATTTTAATTTTAAAAATAATAATTTTTTGTAGTTATATAACAACTGTGACATAAAAGAGGGACTGTATCACAAACCTAATTAACTGCTAAATTAATTTCCATAGTGAAATCTAGGTTACAACATTTTATTAAAGCCAGACAATTTAGTCGGCAGTTAAAGAACAGGTTAAAGTGCAGGAGTCGTGGTGTCACTATTACCCCAGTGTGTGTACCATATCCTAACTGAGCACTTTGTTGGGAACATTAGTAATACTGAGGGCATTAAGTTTGTGGGGCGGCACGGTGGCTTAGTGGTCAGCACGTTCTCCTCTCAGCGCTAGGGATTCCCGGTTCGAATCTCCATCTGGGTGGAGTTTCCATGTTCTCCCTGTGTCTGCGTGGGTTTCCTCCCACAGTCCAAAAAGATGGATCAAGTCAATTGAGTTCTCCAAATTGCCCCCATATAGAGTGTGTGAGTGAGTGAGTGTGTGCCCAGTGATAGATTGGCGCCCTGTCCTGGGTGTATCTGCCCAGCGCCCGAGACGTTCTCCCCTGGATGGGCATGGGGAACCCCACCGCGACCCTAATAGAGGATAAAGCGGGAGATAATGAATGAATGAATTAAGCTTGTGGTTAAGAGATCAGCCTTGAAACCTGAACGTTGCCAGTTTGAGTCTCGGTCCCAAGTGCTATGGCTACCTCAATTGCTCCCCAGACGTCTTTCAGATTCCAATACCCTTCACAATTTAACACTGGATAGGTTGCAGCATTCCAAGCATAGAAGCGTGTAAAATCTGTACTGCATACTGACAAATACAAACCTGCTTATTTGTGAGGAAACTTCTTTGCTGCTGCTTCTTTGCGGCCTTGTTTCAAACCCTGTGAGACACAAAGCCATGGAGCTGAAACACCGAACACAGAAACACTGTACTGTTCTGATAGGATTTTTTCGGTGAATACTGTGATTCTTACCAGGTAGTATCCTGTATGGTAACCACTCATGTACCATGAAATCAACATACTGCCCAAAGCCTCGTCGTCCTCCTGCATGTCAGGACCCATTGGTGGAAGTGGTGGAGGGATCATCTGAGTCAGAGAAAGAGTTCTCATCAGTACAGCTGGGTTTATTCAGGGATGTGTGAATATACTCAAAGCTTTATTAACCCACATGAACGAGCATATTTATTAAAATCATTTCAAATAATCTTTCAGCATGTCTTTTAAAAGTAGGAAAGTAGTACTGCCAAGGTTCTACCCTAAAGTATACTCCCTCAGGAATGGGAGGACATGCAAGAAGTGTCCTGGTTTGCAGCAACCAGGTATCAAACTATGAATCTCCTGCAATAACTGTGGAGCAGCTCACATTCTGTGTTGTGATTGGCCAGCTATTATATTCCATTTATATATACACATTAGTCCAGAACACACTCAAACTATTCATCTAGCAAAAAGGGAAATCTTTTGGAAAAAATCCAGCTGCAAAAATAAAAGCAGTTATATTAAATCATCTGACAGGATGCTCTGATTTGTTTATTCTTCCTTTTACTAAGAAGTACATCACAAATATTATTATAAAAGCAGTTTTTAAAGCAGAACTGTTACATAATGTTACATAACATTGCTTTAAGTTTGTAAGAGTGAGTCATAAAAAGATTACAATGACCCTGTAGCCCTGTACCCATGAATAGTATCTGAATAGTACCCACTCAAACACCCAGATGAACACAAAGGATCTTAGGAGAATAAGCACAGACGTGATGGTGTGTAATTCAGGATTTAAAACGCAGTATAAACTTTAATACACAGCTGCAAACAGAAGAGTGAAGCCATTTATTAACTCAGTCATTTCCTTTAAAGATAAGAATATAGAAGTGTTGAAGTGGCACAGTGCTCTTAATGCACTTGTTTACTACCATAGCAGACACATTCGGGTGTTAGCAGTGCCACCAACTGGGCATTTACAAGCACAACAGTACTTGAATTTGGAAAGTGGATTCTCAGACATTAAGACATATATGATTCCCCTCCAAATCTACCCCATCTTTTCACAAATCATAATGCTTCATATATATTCACACACACACATTATATATATATATATATATATATATATATTATTATATAGATGGCACGGTGGCTTAGTGGTTAGCACGTTCTCTTCTCAGCGCTAGTGATTCCCGGTTCGAATCCCCATCTGGGTGGAGTTTCCATGTTCTCCCCGTGTCTGCGTGGGTTTCCTCCGGGTTCTCCGGTTTCCTCCCACAGTCCAAAAACATGGATCAAGTCAATTGAATTCTTAAAATTGCCCCATATAGAGTGTGTCTGTCTGAGTGAGTGTGTGCCCAGCGATGGATTGGCGCCCTGTCCTGGGTGTATTTGCCCAGCGCCCGAGATGTTCTCCCCTGGATGGGCATGGAGAACCCCACCGCGACCCTAATAGAGGATAAAGTGGGAGATAATGAATGAATATTATTATATATAGGTGGCTAGCACGTTCTCCTCTCAGCAGTAGGGATTCTCTGTTCAAATCCCCATTTGGGTGGAGTTTCCATGTTCTCCCTGTGTCCACGTGGGTTTCCTCCGGGTTCTCCGGTTTCCTCCCACAGTCCAAAAACATGGATCAAGTCAATTGAGTTCTCCAAATTGCCACATTGTGAGTGTGTGCCCAGCGATAGATTGGCGCTCTGTCCTGGGTCTATCTGCCCAGCGCCCGAAACGTTCTCCCCTGGATGGGCATGGGGAACCCCACCGCAACCATAATAGAGGATAAAGTGGGAGATAATGAATGAATGAATGTTATATATAGATATACATGTGTGTGTGTGTGTGTGTGTGTGTATGTATATATATAAATAAAAATAATATAGGGGAATCACATATTAGCTCATGTTTACTTAGACGAATATGATAAAATTATGCAACTTAAAACTGTACATTAAATTTATTCTCATGACTCTGTAGAAGTTGGAGATTAAAGTTTCATAGGTATTTCTACCCAACCCATAATAGAGCTGTCTCTTACCGGGGGACCCGGGGGAATGGATGGGGGCCAGCCAGGGAAAGCAGGTCCTGGATCTCCTCTCCTGCTGTTAGACTGGAAAAAACAAAAGTATTAACATGTGTGCAAATAAAACTAACTATTTTGCCCTTATTGTCTTAACGAAGGAGTGGAGATAGTATAAATAAATACCGCCCCAATTCAATAGCATTGATTTGGAAACAATACTAAACACTGCCATCTAGTGGATATTTATTTAAACGCTTCAGCTGCGTCGATTCAACAGTATTTATTTAACAGTAGATAATCAAAAACCGTTAAAAACTATTAAATACGAAGCTAACAAACAGTATTTGTTTAACAGGTTAAAAATGTTTTAGTACTTAATACTTAATTTAAAAAAATGCAGTGTTTAAACAAGTTTGAGAAACTTTTTCGCATATTAATCCAGAACATAATTTGAGATCAGAATCTGTTTGATGGGTTTTGAGATCAAAGGTCAAACTTTTACACCTCTCATTTGCCCCACTAAGTCTTTAAGGACCTTGCCTTGTGCACAGTTGTACTGGGGCCCTCCCTAAACTCATGAATGCATAAGAACCAAATTCAACAATTAGGAGGCGTCTTTCATTACTTTTACATTTGGTCATTTATTGGACGCTTTTATCCAAAGCCACTTACAAGGTGAGCACAGGGTTCATCACAACATCGCTGGAGCAATGAGGGTTAAGGGTCTTGCTCAAGGACCCACTTTTGGGAACTTCAGTGGACCTGGGATTTGAACCCCCAACCTTCAGATTGATAACCCAACACCCGAACCACTAGGGGTGTCTTCAACTAAGGATTTTCATAGTCGAATCTGATTCTTCAGATTTTCCCTATAGTCGACTGATAGTCGAATCAGTTAAAATTTCACCACAAGATGGCGCTATAAGCGTGGTTTTTAAAAAATATATTTTTTTATATTTTACTTGTTTTAGAGCACCGGAATGTGCAACTAACTGCAGGGGGAGCTTTATTAATGTGTAGCCTATTGTTAAAGCGCACACATCATTTAAAAAAAATATTAACAGAAATTAGGATGATTTCATTTGACAAAAGGCTATATATATAACGAAAACAAAGACATTTCATGTAAAAACTAATGCTTAGCAGCAGCCATGGGCGCCCCCATGTGGTCAGAATGGTACATTCGACTATGAGGTTCATAGTCGACTACGGTTCTCCGAATCGAATCGTCGAATCAGCGAATATTGCAGCTCACCCCTACTAACCACTGAGCTACCGCACCCTTTCATGCTTTTTTTTATGTAGAAGTTCTTTCGTTTACCTTTCTAAAGTGAGGACCAGGAGGAGGTGGTGGAGGAGGAAAAGGAAAACCAGGACCCCACATGGGAAATCCAGCCGGAGTTTTGCCTTTAGCTTTGTGCTTCTGCTGATGAGACTGATGTGGGGTTGAAGACCGATCGCTCTCTTCGGTCGAAGTCTCTGCTTCTTTGCCCTGTAATGAGTGTAACTCAGCTTTTCACGCTGAATCAGTACATTCTCAAATGAAAAGAAACAGATCACCTACATCAGTTAACTGGTTCGCTTCCCCATCCACCTCCTGAATGTGGGTGAGCAGATCGCTTAGATTCTGCTCCTCTTCATTTCCATAATCAGTGTAACAAACCACACAGGTGCCCTTCTCCCGGTCGACTGAGGAAATGGTAGCAGCGTACAGGTTTCCATCCTCAGACCAATATGCACAACATGCATCTCCAACGTTCCACTACAGGAGACACACAGGACCATTACAAACAATGCAAACTGCATGGAACCTATAAACACATACACACCAAGCACACCGAGGGAAATCACGCTGCATTTTCATCCAACAATAAATTAAAGCTCTTTGTACATCAATCATTTCCAATGTTATGCCATCTGTATGTTCTGTGACTTTTATCATTATTTTATTCATTATCTCCCGCTTTATCCTCTATTAGGGTCGCGGTGGGGTTCCCCATGCCCATCCAGGGGAGAACGTCTCGGGCGCTGGGCAGATAGACCCAGGACAGGGCGCCAATCCATCGCTAGGCACACACTCACTCACACACACACACTCTATATGGGGCAATTTGGAGAACTCAATTGACTTGATCTATGTTTTTGGACTGTGGGAGGAAACCGGAGAACTCGGAGGAAACCCATGCAGACACGGGGAGAACATGGAAACTCCACCCAGATGAGGATTCGAACCGGGAATCCCTAGAGCTGAGAGGAGAACGTGCTAACCACTAAGCCACCGTGCCGCCTTGACATCATTGCATTGAATTTGGTCGGTTTTCAACGTCGAGCCGATGACTTTACAGACTGTTTAAGGATCTCCTCCTGATCTTGTGATGTAACACTGTGGTGTTTTAATGTAGTACACATTAAATATTTATTACATTTAGGTAGACACGGTATTTAAAGCTTTTAAAGCAACACTCTTCACAAAACTAGGATTTTTTTGTATCACTCAGTCTCACCTCGTGATCAGGTGATGCATTACACCTCTTTCTGCTCTTATTCTTCTTGTTGTTCTTTCGTTTATTACCAGGTTTGTCGTTGTTAGATGAATCCATCTTCACCTCATTATCATCTTCACCTTTCAGGGCATTCTGCAGAAGGACCACACAGAGACACTTGAAAAATCCTTCAGTGCAGCTTGTATTAATAACATTATGGCATGTAAAGCTAAAAGTGTTCACTTTAAATGATGCGACAGCTTTATCATAGGCTTTTATCAGAGCAGTGTCGTCCCAAATGTCCGAATCTTCACTCTGTAAAGACAAAAGCACATATCTCTCTTAATGACTGTACAATCATCTACAAGAAAGGTAAAGCATGAATGAAGAGATGATGTATGCCATCACAGATGCTGGTTTTTGCATATTTTGCAAGTCTGGTTGGTCTACAGTGGCACGGTGGCTTAGTGGTTAGCACGTTCTCCTCTCAGCACTAGGGATTCCGGTTCGAATCCACATCTGGGTGGAGTTTCCAGGTTCTCCCCGTGTCCGCGTGGGTTTCCTCCGGGTTCTCCGGTTTCCTCCCACAGTCCAAAAACATGGATCAAGTCAATTGAGTTCTCCAAATTGCCCCATATAGAGTGTGTCTGTGTGTGTGAGTGTGTGCCCAGCGATGGATTGGTGTCCTGTCCTGGGTGTATCTGCCCAGCGCCCGAGACGTTCTCCCCTGGATGGGCATGGGGAACCCCACCGCGACCCTAATAGAGGATAAAGTGGGAGATAATGAATGAATGAATGGTCTACTTTACCTCAAAAATTTTAAATGTGAACGCATTGGTCCACTTTAAATGACTTTGGGTTCAGAAAGTATCCTGTTTGTGTGTGTGTGTATGTGTGTGTGTATATGGGGTTACATACACACACACACATACATATACACACACAAATACATACACATACACACACAAACATACATACATACATACATACACATACACACACAAACATACACATACACACACACACAAACATACATACATACATACACATACACACACAAACACACACACACACACACACAAATACACACACACAAACATACACACGCACGCACACACACACACACTACGGAACGCTACATCAACTAGCCGCCGAACTACAAATACAAAGTAACTTTATTTATGACTGTTCAGTTAGCAGACGGTGTAATTAATGATGAATAATCGCTTACGTTGGCGGTTCCGCGACAAAACACGACGTCTCCTGTTCCATTAGCCATGAAAACACAGCGAGCTCGCGGCTAACGAGCAACCGACTCTCTGAACCGACTCCCTCAGAACGTGCGCCGCTCGGCGCGATGCTGATGACGTCTCACAGCCGCGACTGTTCAGGACGAGCTGCTTAGCAACGGACGCTTGTTTTTTTTTCTGAGAGAGAAGTGAGGACCGAGGGGAGAACATGCTAAACACCGCGCTAAGCTCGTTCGGTGCTCGGGTCGTGATGGTTTCATCCAGCGATCAGAAGCATCCTCCCGAGAACATGGCTGACGGGTGAGAGCTGAGGACAGCGCGGCGTCTGCTTTTAAACACCGTGTCTTTAAACCGCGTGTCTTTAAACACCGTGTCTTTAAACGCCGTGTCTTTAAACACCGTGTCTTTAAACCGCGTGTCTTTAAACACCGTGTCTTTAAACCGCGTGTCTTTAAACGCCGTGTCTTTAAACGCCGTGTCTTTAAACATCGTGTCTTTAAACGCCGTGTCTTTAAACGCCGTGTCTTTAAACGCCGTGTCTTTAAACACCGTGTCTTTAAACGCCGTGTCTTTAAACGCCGTGTCTTTAAACGCCGTGTCTTTAAACGCCGTGTCTTTAAACGCCGTGTCTTTAAACGCCGTGTCTTTAAACGCCGTGTCTTTAAACATCGTGTCTTTAAACACCGTGTCTTTAAACGCCGTGTCTTTAAACGCCGTGTCTTTAAACACCGTGTCTTTAAACATCGTGTCTTTAAACCGCGTGTCTTTAAACGCCGTGTCTTTAAACGCCGTGTCTTTAAACGCCGTGTCTTTAAACATCGTGTCTTTAAACATCGTGTCTTTAAACCGCGTGTCTTTAAACATCGTGTCTTTAAACACCGTGTCTTTAAACACCGTGTCTTTAAACGCCGTGTCTTTAAACACCGTGTCTTTAAACGCCGTGTCTTTACCGTTTCAGAGACACGGAGACGTTCTGGATGTCCACAGGGATGTTCCCTCAGGAGTTCATCATCCGATTTCCAGATGACATGAAAATATCGCTGATTTCGATCCACAGCTCTAACCGTGAGGACTGTTTACACACAGACCCGGGTGCAATGACGTCATTAACAAGATGCTTCATCAAATAGGACACACAGAAGGGCGGCGCGGTGGCTTAGTGATTTAGCATGTTCTCCTCTCAGCACTAGGGATTCCCGGTTCGAATCCCCATCTGGATGGAGTTTCCATGTTCTCCCCGTGGGTTTCCTCCGGGTTCTCCGGTTTCCTCCCACAGTCCAAAAACATGGATCAAGTCAATTAAGTTCTCCAAATTGCCCCATAGAGTGTGTATGTGTGAGTGAGTGAGTGTGTGCCCAGCGATAGATTGGCGCCCTGTCCTGGGTGTATCTGCCCAGCGCCCAAAACGTTCTCCCTGGATGGGCATGGGGAAGCCCCCCCCCCCCCCCCCCCTAATAGAGGATAAAGCGGAAGATAATGGATGGATGGACTCACACAGAAGGGCGGCACACTGGCTTAGTGGTTAGCACGTTCTCCTCTCAGCGCTAGGGATTCCCCATCTGGGTGGAGTTTCCATTTTCTCCCCATGTCCGCGTGGGTTTCCTCCGGGTTCTCCGGTTTCCTCCCACAGGCCAAAAACATGGATCAAGTCAATTGAGTTCTCCAAATTGCCCCATATAGAGTGTGGGTCTATCTCCCCGGATGGGCATGGGGAACCCCACCGCGACCCTAATATAGGATAAAGCAGAAGATAATGAATGGATGGACTCACACAGATCCACTTAATGATCAGAACATAAGATCAGCCATTAAACAGCCTCCATGGAACAATAAAGGTCCAGAGTTGTAAATTCAGTGGAACTAGGATTTGAGCCCACAACCTTCAGATACAAAGCCCAACACCCCAACCACTGAGCCACTACATCCTGATTAATTAACTGATTTACAAACTGATAATCAGTGTATAATATCATAAAAACCTCTGAAGAAAACTCAAGAACAAGAATTGATTTAAATTGAATTCACTGAACTTAAACTGTGTAAATATCAATCATAACTGTAAATACTTATATTAAAAATCATTCGACAGGGAGTTTATATAGTGTTATTTTTTGGTACTGTATTGTTTACTGCATTGTTTTAATAAAATGTTTATAACAAAAGCTGACAAAATGACATTAAAACCTCAAATGCCTGTGTTTTCATTCATAGTGTAATTAATTCATTCATTATCTCCCGCTTTATACTCTATTAGGGTCGTGGTGGGGTTCCCCATGCCCATCCAGTGGAGAACATTTCAGGCGCTGGGCAAATACACCCAGGACAGGGCACCAGTCCATCGCTGGGCACACACTCACTCACACACACACTATATATGGGGCAATTTGAAATTTCAATTGACTTGATCCATGTTTTTGGATAATAATCAGCTAACACTGACCTGTCAATCAGAAGTTATCAATTATCAGTCCCTTTATACAACAGCCTTATTTCAATGTCATCATCTGTTTTAACAGTAAAATGCTTAAGAATTGAAAGAAGCACCCATGAAGCTGAGAAATTTGAAGTCATCGCTGAGAAAGGTTTGTACAGTTCATCTTTACACAGTTTAAGCATCTGTACGGCACAAAGGGATTAGTCCTCTTTAAATTGTTATTTTAGATTTATTGACCATGTTGTTTCCTTTTCCCTTTATTAGAATTCGAACCTTCAGAGGGAGTCCTTCAGACAAATGAGATCTCTGTGAGTTTCAACTGTTCTGCAGAACAGCCCTGAGCTGCTAGTTCCCCTCTACTAAACATGATTTCTAATAGTCTGTATTGTCTGCAGGTCGATGGTTCGAGTGCGACCCTCCTGCGTTTCCTCATCCTCTCTGGATACGATCATTTCGTTTCTATACACAAAGTGGGATTACAGGCTTAAAACCAGCAACAATCATTTAGTGGAACTAGCTTTAAAAATGGAACCTTTTTAATAATGTACAGTTAAAATCAACATTTTATATTTAATAAATATATAAGAAACTTTAATTGCATGATTTTTGGGGATTATTGTTGGACATCAAACGGTCACAACTCCGAGGACAGATGAATGAATACGGTCTAAATACAGACCAGCCTTTAATCATGGTGCTGTAGTAATTGCAACATTATAAAAATGTATTCACACAACCTACAAATACTTTTTAAATCTTTCTAAATACATTTATTTTGTATCAGATCAAGGATGTAGCAGAATAACCTTAAAAAAAAACTTTATCATTAATGTTGATCTGCCCACTGATCTGATAAATTATTTGTTAATAAATGGAGGCCAAGAATTTCCTCAGTATAAACCACTGTACCACTTTAATACGTCCATTAACTGTAGCGGGGAAAATTTGCTAAATTTCTAAAAGTAGTGCAGCTTTACATTCTAAAGACACCAAAGTGGGTCTTCTGTGTGGGAGCGTTGAGAGCGGCGCTCAGACTGAGGCCCAGGACGAGGCGCGTGTCAGCAGGGTCGATGATTCCATCGTCCCAAAGTCTGTTTGAAAGCAAAATGGAAACATGGAAAACACAAACGGTCATAAGCACGTCAACAATGTGGATGTACTGAGAATTAAACAAAATGCCTCAATAATTGTTCATTATCTCCCGCTTTATCCTCTATTAGGGTCGCGGTGGGGTTCCCCATGCCCATCCAGGAGAGAACATCTCGGGCGCTGGGCAGATACACCCAGGACAGGGCGCCAATCCATCGCTGGGCACACACTCACTCACAAAAACACACTCTATATGGGGCAATTTGGAGAACTCAATTGACTTGATCCATGTTTTTGGACTGTGGGAGGAAACCGGAGAACCCGGAGGAAACCCACGCGGACACGGAGAGAACATGGAAACTCTACCCAGATGGGGATTCGAACCGGGAATCCCTAGTGCTGAGAGGAGAACATGCCATTCATTCATTCATTCATTATCTCCCGCTTTATCCTCTATTAGGGTCGCGGGGGGGTTCCCCATGCCCATCCAGGGGAGAACGTTTCGGGCGCTGGGCAGATAGACCCAGGAAGGGTGCCAATCCATCGCTGGGTACTCACTCACACACACACACTCTATATGGGGCAATTTTGTTGGAGAATTCAATTGACTTGATCCATGTTTTTGAACTGTGGGAGGAAACCAAAGAACCCGGAGGAAACCCACGCAGACACGGGGAGAACATGGAAACTCCACCCAGATGGGGATTCGAACCGGGAGTCCCTAGTGCTGAGAGGAGAACATGCTAAACACTAAGCCACCGTGCCGCCCTCAATAATAATAATCCAAATAAAAGAACTTTTGAAATGTTATGGGGTTTCAGGCTGTTAAGAGGCGTCACTGGTGATTTGCTTCAGTACTTAACAGCTGGATGTCATCTTCATCACTTTGTGTTACAAGTTACCTGGAACTGGAGTAATAGGGGCTTCCTTCCTCCTCAAACCGTCGGATAATGGGCTCCTTCATAGCTGCTTCCTGCTCTGCTGTGAACTAAAGAGCCAGATGCCGTCAGTATCAGTTTCTTAAACACAATAAGAAATATATTTATCATACACTTAACTGGGTTGAGCTCCATGGTTCTGTACTTACTGTGCATATAAATCAGCTTCATCTACTGAACACATGCACTTTAAATTACAGAGTTAAGTCTATCTGCTCCTTTGTTTACTTTGTCACCAAAGTTTAGGTACCCAGTTGGATGGTGGACCATTCTTAGTGTTGAGTGTTATGACCAGGTCTGCAGGAGATTTAAAACATTGTCTTTGGTTTAAAACACAGAGAGGGACACATGAAGCTGACCTCTTTGCCTTCACGGGCCTTTTGATCTTTAGTGATGGTCGCCAGCACATTCGCTGCCTGCTCTCCTCCCATCACAGAGATGCGCGAGTTAGGCCACAAGTACAGGAATCGGGGACTAGAGATGGAAAAGAATTAAACATGTATATGATAAATAGTAAGGATTAATCCATCCATCCATTATCTTCTGCTTTATCCTCTATTAGGGTTGTGTGGGGGGGGTTCCCCATGCCCATCCAGGGGAGAACATTTCAGGCGCTGGGCAGGTACACCTAGGACAGAGCGCCAATCTATCGCTGGGCACACACAGACACGTGCACATACACACTCTATATGGGGCAATTTGGAGAACTCAATTGACCTGATCCATGTTTTTGGACTGTGGGAGGAAACCGGAGAACCCGGAGGAAACCCACGCGGACACGGGGAGAACATGGAAACTCCACCCAGATGGGGATTCAAACCGGGAACCACTAAGCCACCGTGCCGCCTAGTAAGGATTAATACATTACTAAATCAGTTCTTTAATTAGGCAAATTAACTTTGATAATTACTGAGTTGATGGCTAATTTATCAGATGAGTTAAAAGTCACTCACCTGTATGCTCTTCCACACATGCCATAGTTTCCTGCCCCATACGAGCCTCCGATGATTACAGTGATCTTAGGCACATTGGCACAGGCTACCGCGGTCACCATCTTGGCTCCATCCTTTGCAATGCCACCTGCTTCATAGTCCCTACCAACCATAAAGCCTAAAACAGATAGACCCAATGTGTTGACATCACAGAGTCTGTACAAAGCAGTATTAATGCTACAAACACTAGAAATGGAAGGTGGATGTTGAAGTCTATCCCTGTGCCCATTGGGCGACAAATTTGTTCCGTGTCCTTCACAGGGCAGACAAACAAACAATCAAACGTTTAAGATAAACATTTACAATAAGAGGCAATCTCCCCAATTAATTTACTGACTTTTTTGTATTGTGGGGAAAATAACAGAGCTCCAAATAAAACAGAGAACATACAAACTTCACACATAAAAGGACACTTTCCGCCCTACATGAGGATCAAATCTTTTTTCTCCAGATGTTACCAAATGTACCAGTGGGGGAAAAATTTGTAGTTGATGCTACTTTGTACAAATTATTGAACTTTTTGACTCCCACTATATTAAATAAAAACCATACATACAGTGTACAAGGTCCAAGACACACAAAAAAAAAAAAAAAAAAAAAAAACCATACCTGTGATGTTTTGAAGGAATATTAATGGAATGTTCCTCTGACAGCAAAGTTCAATGAAATGAGTTCCCTGAAATATAAATCATGAGTAAATAGAACTGTAATGAAGTCTGTTTTTATTTATTCATTCATTCATTCATTATCTCCCGCTTTATCCTCTATTAGGGTCACGGTGGGGTTCCCCATGCCCATCCAGGGGAGAACGTCTCGGGCGCTGGGCAGATAGACCCAGGACAGGGCGCCAATCCATCGCTGGGCACACACTCACTCACACAGACACACTCTATATGGGGCAATTTGGAGAACTCAATTGACTTGATCCATGTTTTTGGACTGTGGGAGGAAACCGGAGAACCCGGAGGAAACCCACGCAGACACGGGGAGAACATGGAAACTCCACCCAGATGGGGATTCGAACCGGGAATCCCTAGTGCTGAGAGGAGAACATGCTAAACCACTAAGCCACCGTGCCGCCCTGTTTTTATATTAAACAATTTCTAAAAGTTTATATAAAAAGCTTATAAAAATATCTAAAAGTGAGAACACCTCTTAATTAATTAAATCATTTGTTGGCGATACAACTTACTTTTTTAGCTGATTCTGAGAACAGGACGCCATTGTTGCCAATGATTCCTACTGGATAACCAAAGATCCGTGCAAAGCCTGGAGATATGTCACAGCAAAAATGAGGAAAATCAAAAAGAGGGAAAACAAATAAAAATGTGTTAAATGTGTTCACACAGATGTATGTTTATATCAGGCACCTGTTACCAGCGTGTCTCCATAGAAGGCCTTAAATTCATCAAATTTACTGCCATCAACAACCCGAGCAATCACCTGCAAATGAAATAAAAAATTAAATCCATCATGACAATAAGAGCACCGAACAGTTTATTCCAGCTCTGTTAAAATCAATTTGCTTTTTACAACAAACAGTTTTAAATGCAGGGCGGCACGGTGGCTTAGTGGTCAGCACGTTCGCCTCTCAGCACTAGGGATTCCCGGTTCGAATCCCAATCTGGGTGGAGTTTCCATGTTCTCCCCGTGTCTGTGTGGGTTTCCTCCGGGATCTCCGGTTTCCTCCCACAGTCCAAAAACATGGATCAAGTCAATTGAATTCTTAAAATTGCCCCATATAGAGTGTGTATGTGTGCGTGAGTGTGTGCCCAGTGATAGATTGACGTCCTGTCCTGGGTGTATCTGCCCAGCGCCCGAATCGTTCTCCCCTGGATGGGCATGGGGAACCCCACCGCGACCCTAATAGAGGATAAAGCGGGAGATAATGAATGAATGAATGAGTTTTAAATGCATCATGTTCATAAAAGGGCAAAAAACGTAAAGACACCATTGAGAAACAGAACCTCCTTCACGTCAAAGTTTCTCTTCAAGTTATCTCCCACGATACCATAAAGCTCATCTGCTGGAAACAAAGGAGCCTCTGGTGGTTCCACAGTCACCTGAAATCATAACACAATGGCGACATTAAAGCGTATCACAAGTCATCTATAGAGACTCACTGCTTAGAAATGTCCCTACATCTAATTTCTTCTGGTAGTTGAGAGAGCGAACTGCTTTCCTCGCCAGATGCAGAGCATGATCATCATCCAAGGCATAGTGATCAGTAACACCAGACTTCCTGATAAAACGGAGATTAAAATGAAGGTGTGCAGAGAAACCAAGACAGAAAGAGATGATTAACATATCTTACATTAACCAATTATTATATATCCATCGGGGCGGCACGGTGACTTAGTGGTTAGTAGGGGTGAGCTGCAATATTCGCTGATTCGACGATTCGATTCGGAGAACCGTAGTCGACTATGAACCTCATAGTCGAATGTACCATTTTGACCACATGGGGGCGCCCATGGCTGCTGCTAAGCATTAGTTTTTACATCAAATGGCTTTGTTTTTGTTATATATATAGCCTTTTGTCAAATAAAATCATCATAATTTCTAGAAAAAAAAAAGGTTTTCTTTTGTTAGAAAAACAAGTAAAATATATTTTAAAAATATTTTAAAAAAACTGTGCTTATAGCGCCATCTTGTGGTGAAATTTTAACTGATTCGACTATCAGTCGACTATAGGGAAAACCTGACGAATCAGATTCGACTACGAAAATCTGTAGTTGAATACACCCCTAGTGGTTAGCACGTTCACCTCTCAGCACTAGGGATTCCCGGTTCGAATCCCCATCTGGGTGGAGTTTCCATGTTCTCCCCATGTCTGCGTGGGTTTCCTCCGGGTTCACCGGTTTCCTCCCACAGTCCAAAAACATGGATGAAGTCAACTGAATTCTCAAAAATTGTCCCATATAGAGTGTGTGTGTGTGAGTGAGTGTGTGCCCAGCGATGGATTGGCGCCCTGTCCTGGGTCTATCTTCCCAGCGCCCGAGACGTTCTCCCCTGGATGGGCATGGGGGAACCCCACCGTGACCCTAATAGAGGATAAAGCGGGAGATAATGAATGAATGAATGATTTTATTTAATTCATTTTTCAGTATCAAATTCCAGTCAGCTCAAAAATGTTTCTAGTTTAAATAAGGATTTCATTCGTTTCTGATACAAACTACAAAACAAAGTTAATAAAATGATTCTTTGTTCTAAGTTGATCTATATTTGTTTCTTTTTTGTTTTCTTTATTGTTATTAAAGAGGTGTACTTATAACAAATTTATAGACAAATCATGCTACAGTGGTCGTAGTGGACGGGGGGGGGGGGGGGGGTTGAGGTGAGTGTGCGTGTGTGTGTGTGGGGGGTGGGGGGGGGGGCACAAAATGTTTTCTTTTTCCTAGGGGGGGCTTAACAGAAAATAATTGAGAATCACTGACATAAAGGAATGGTCCCCTGGAGAACAGTCCACACCAGAAACTGAACCATTAAAAATCTCAGTTGCTGCTTCAAACTGAACTAGGGATACTTAAAAATCAAGTGTGCTTTTGGTGTTTTTGAACGTTTCTGACAGCCACATGGTACCATCATTCATTCATTCATTATCTCCCGCTTTATCCACTATTAGGGTCGCGGTGGGGTTCCCCATCCAGGGGAGAACGTTTCGGGCGCTGGGCAGATACACCCAGGACAGGGCACCAATCCATCACTGGGCACACACTCACTCACACAGACACACTCTATATGGGGCAATTTGGAGAATTCAATTGACTTGATCCATGTTTTCGGACTGTGGGAGGAAACCGGAGAACCCGGAGGAAACCCACGCGGACACGGGGAGAACATGGAAACTCCACCCAGATGGGGATTCGAACCGGGAATCCCTAGTGCTGAGAGGAGAACGTGCTAACCACTAAGCCACCGTGCCGCCCTGGTCCCATCATATTATTTATATTTAGTTTTAGTCTCCTTCGCTAAAACAATAATAACAGAAATCCAACCTGCAATGAAGATCTGCACCTCCAAGCTCCTCAGCAGACACCTCCTCTCCGGTCGCAGCTTTCACCTGAATACATGAAACAAATAGATTGTGAAAAAATATCCAAACCTTTTCTTCTTTCAGCTGTTCCTTACTGGTGTCCCACAACAAATCTATATTACTAATGGTGTCCTATTTTAAAAATCTTCCTCAACAACCCGCATGCCGTCCCTAACCGCATTGACAAACCCTCCTTTCAGCCTTTTCCATCCTCAGCATCCTCCTGCCAATATTAATCTCATTCTCCTTTAAACATTTAGATTTAAAGTAAAGCCATTAAGCCATTTGTGCTCATCACCGCAGCATAGCGCCTCCTATATCACTTCGGGAGAATGTTTTAAAACGCTGCTATTTCTTTTTAACATACCAGAGGAGGTCCACCCAGAAAAATGGTCCCCTGTTTGCGCACAATGATACTCTCATCAGCCATGGCAGGAACATAAGCACCTCCCGCTGTACAGGATCCCATTACTACAGCAATCTGAAAGAAAGGAACTTAATCAGACACTTGTGGTATGTGGTTCTTAATAAACACCATCCTAACCTCCAACAAACACTAGCTAACTAACAGATATGATGTGTTTTCAATCCTTTAACAAAACGATAATTTGCCCGGCTCTTTAATAAACCGTCACCAGCGTCCTACATAAAAGCAAACAGTTTGATCAGTGTTATCTGTGTTTGATCAGTGTTACCTGTGCGATTCCCTGTGAGGACAAACGAGCCTGGTTGTAGAAGATTCGCCCGAAGTGATCCCGGTCAGGAAACACATCGGCCTGCCGGGGCAGGTTGGCTCCCCCAGAGTCCACTGGAGGGAAACAGGAGCAGTGTTGACATTATGATCATCAATTATATTAATGAATAACAGTGATCTATTTGCCTACAGAGCTTCACACACAGAGGAACGTGTTCTCCACATTTAACCTATCTGTGCAGTGAAACACACACACACTGAGTGAAGTGAGCATACATGCCCGGAGCTGTGGGCAGCCCTGTATACAGCAACCAGGGAGCAATTGGGGTTAAGTGCCTTGCCCAAGGACACTTGCCCAAGGGGATCAAACTGGGGACCTTTAGGTCGCAAGGCTGGTTACTTAACCACAAACCTACTACTGCCTCTATATACTGTGTTTTTGTGAGCACTATTTATAAGTGATCATATATTGGCCAGATTTACAGATTCTCAATTCAGGATTAAGGATAATACACCATGCACAATGTTTACACACAGAGTACGTTCTCCTCTCAGCACTAGGGATTCCCGGTTCGAATCCCCATCTGGGTGGAGTTTCCATGTTCTCCCCGTGTCTGCGTGGGTTTCCTCCGGGTTTCCTCCGGGTTCTCCGGTTTCCTCCCACAGTCCAAAAACATGGATCAAGTCAATTGAGTTTGTTACTCAAATAAACGAAGGGACTAACTTTTAAGTTCAACAACTGCTTTTTATACCCTTCACCGAGACAACTCGTGCCGGGACCCACAATCCCCCACACCTCCTCAATCTTTTATAATAAAAGTCCCCCTATATAATACATATTAATAGAACATAGTTAACAAACTCACTCTCTTTTAAAAAAAAAAAAAAAAAAATAGAGAGCATGTTGAAACATCACCTCCCCCTTTAAAACAGGATTATAGTGTCCATTGTCCATCATTTAGTGCCTGAAGTAACTTGTAAGCTGATGCCCCCTTTTTGGTAAGACAGTCTGCAAGCTGTTCTTTTGTGTTGTGCCAGAATATACGTTCAACTTTCTGTGTTTGTATGAGTTCTTTGATGCTGCTTATCTCCAGACGGAGTCTTTTCTCGGTTACTGACTTTGTGGACTTCAATGCATCAGCAAGTGAATGATCTGTGACACAGATTATGGGTAGAGCATGTTCAGCATCCCCAGTAGTCAGTTCAGAGAACAACGTAGCCAAGAAAATGGCATTATCAATTCCATCAGACATAGCCAGTGTTTCACCGGCATGTACGCTCCTCACAATCTTCTTGAGTCTTTTGGACTGCCAAGATAAGGGTGAGAACGTTCCATCTTCTCCCATTAGAAGAATCAAATGTCCTCCTTGAGTGCCTCCATCAGAAAGATTTCCAAATGAAGCATCACTGAACACTGTCAATTTAAGTTCACTATCTTTATCCAAGTGTTGGAAGTTTAGAAGTACCTTCCTGGATTTAAGTTTGCACACTATTCTGTTTGCTTCATGGACAGTCTGCATTTTTGAAGCTTGATGCCAAGTTGCTAGCATCAAACATGACATCAGGCCTGCTCTGTCTAGCAACCCAGAGAATTTGGCCGATTTTTGACCTGAGTTTGTCTTTCTTTTCCTCACAAAGATGGGAGTCTTGTTCCAGGGCTCGTGAGGGTTCCATATGTATGGGCTGCATGTGTTGAATATAATTGTCTTGGTGTATTTGTACCTTTTTGCCATTTGTTTCAAAGTAAATTCCTACATAACAGAAACTATCATGCTCCTCACATCCAACTTGAAAAACAGATCTGAGATAGGGTATTACAGTGGAGGAGAAACTGGAGGAGAACCACCCCACATGAAATCATCTACATGACAGGCCAGTACCCCTGTTACATTGCAGTCCTGATCTTGCCAATAGAAAACAGCTGGATCAAGTCTGGACATTTTCCCTCCTGCTCTCAGCACCATTTCCTTCACTTTGTTGTACCAGTACAATGATGCATCTGCTAGACCATACACACACTTCTTGAGCTTCCATAAAGTTCCTTTGCAGTCAGCCTCAGTGGGAGGCCTGATATAGATGTCACGTGCCAGCTCTGTTCCTTGTAGAAATGCAGACTTTATATCCATGGATTGAAGTGTCCACTGTCTTTGACAAATAACTGCCAAAAGCAGCCGAAGTGATTCTGAGGCACATGTAGGTGAATCCTTTTGACGCGCAGACACGTCCAACTCCTCAAATCCTCTAGCCACTAGCCGTGCTTTGGGAACTAATCCACTGTGTGTCTCTTTGATAGTGCACACCCATCTGGTAGAAATGCACTTTTGTCCCTCATCTCTGACCTCTTCAAACACATTATTATCTTTCCAGTTCTTTATCTCTTCTTGTTTGGCACAGTTAAATGACAGATCTTTTGTTACCCATACATCCTCATTGATTTCAGTGGTGGTACAGTGGCTTCCACCTGAAGGTTCTCTAAATTTGATACGTCAACTGAGTCTGTACTGCCTGCCATATTAATAGGCTCAGTAAAAAGCAGATTGTACCAGTTTTTGTACCACAGACTGCTTGGTGGCAATTTCTGTGAATTCTCTGCTGTTATCAGTAGCTGTTGTAATCTTTTGTCTTTGTACAATGTCTGTGTCATTATCTAAATTGTCTTTTATGACACGTGAACCCTCACTCTCTGGGTTTCTTCAAACACATTATCACTTTTCTCAATCTGAGGTGGTGTACCTTGACCCTTCTGTGTGACGAACTTGTTTCCGCAGTGTGCTCCGTATTTGTACCACTGAGCTTTCTTTCAGTAAAACCCTTTCTTACATCAGTAGCTGTAGTAAATTTGCTTTGCCACCCAACTTTTCTGGTGCCATCTAAAGCTGGAGAATTATCTTTTATGACAGAGGGCAGGTTACTTCTGGGCCAAAAACCAATCTGAGGTGGTGGACCCTGAGCACATGTACATTTTGCATGTTCTTTGCCATAAGAGCCCAGTCCAATGCAGTACTCCTCACATGCCATTACTTGTCCTTTACTTTCATCATGACTCAGTAAGTGTTGGTTGTGAGTTCCAAAATTCCATTACTATTTTTCTTCATGGGCTATATGAGCTGTTGTTTTTACTTCTATGTTGAAATTTTCTGCCAAATCTCTCACTTCATCATTGTTGAATTCTCCTCCATGTCACTGAATAATTCTGAGGTGGACCATGCACACTAAAGCATGAACAAAGTGCTTCACAGTCACTGAGGACAAGTAGGATTCTGGCCAAAAACTAAATGGTGTAGTCAGAACTGTAGCTACCCGCACTAAATCATGAGAACTTGTCAATAATGTGAAGATACCACACACAATGCAGTTACTGCAGATCTACTGCCACTAGTCATTGTACTGAGATGCCAGGGGAAGTCCTGTGCTGGCTTGTGGTTTGGCCTTGTTGTATCCTGGGTTTCACATTCACTGACGATTTTTTAAAGAATAATTTCTGCCTGCCTGACGTATGCTGTGTCAGTGTGCACTCTCAGCTGCACAGAGGCTGACTGAAAAAGACTGCAGAGAGGGACCATGAACACTAACAGTCAAAAAAAAAATTGGCTGCTCCCTGCCTTCCCGCTGTCCCAGCAGGCCAGGAACATTCTAAAGGACAATACTCACCCCGGATTACACCTTTTCAACTGCTGCCTTCTGGGTAGGTCCCCCATAAGGTGAACGGGCCAAACAAACAGACTCAGGGACAGCTTCTTTCCCAAAAGCCATTGTACAATGCCTAAACGGGAACCTGCACTAATTGGCATATGTATTTTACACATTACACGTCTTTGCAAGTAAAACTGTATCCTTATTTTTGCCTGACGTCTTTTCTATGCTTTTTTTCTATTTATATATAATGCCATGTGCACTTTAAGGAGGAGCTTAAATCTCGTTATATGATGTATACTGTGTATGCGTGGTATAATGACAATAAAGGCTTTCTATTTCTATTCTAATGCCACATTCTGTATTCTTATTCTTATTATTATTGCCTGAGCTAGCTAGAAGCTTCTGTAGTCTGTCAACTTGAATGTTATTTTCACCTTTGTCCATAAGTTCATCACAGTAATGACCAGAGCTTGTAAAGTCAAGTTTTACAGGTTGATTGAACATCATTGCACTGTCATTTTCCATATCCAGCACTGTCCCTGCTTTTTTCATTGAAGCTTTACTCAAAAGCATTGGAATCTTTGCTGGGACAACTTCAGTTTCAATGTGACACTTAGTCTGTCCAATTTTTGCAGGAATTTTCAACCTTTTGGTGGAGTAGACCACTCTTCCATCTCCAAACCTAAATGGCCTATGACTACTTGTCTCTGTCTTCACCAAATGTTTCTCATTTTGACTTAATTCAGTGACAAAGCTATCTAGCCATTCCTGACCACACACAGTTCGAGTGCATGCAGTATCAATTATAGCTGAACCAAAACATTGTCAAAGATTTCTGCATCTGTAAGTGATTCTTTTGAATACAGAGCAATGTTGCACTCCACTAGATCATTTGTTTTACAATCTTCAGTTACTTTGACTTGTTCACCTCTGTGTGGACAGTCCTTGGCCAAGTGGTATGTGCTTTGAAAAACTGCACATTTAGATCTCCGACCATACCTATCCAGAGGATTTGTGCCATGCAGTGGTGTCTTTTGTTGATCATTTTGGGTCCAGTATTTTCCCCGCTGCCGTCTCTGCTCTGTTACATATGCAGTTTCCTGGTTAATTCCCACTGTCAAAGCTGACTGCTTTCCACCAAAAATTCTCTTCAGTGCTGATTTCATCGATGCAAACGTCAATTCTGTGCATGCAGTTAAAGCCAACTGTCCATCTATAATGTCCAAGCACGCTGTGTCTAGTAGCTTGAATGCTAACACCACATCGGGAAGATCTATTTTGTATTTTCGCATCCGCAAATAGCGCTGTTCAAAGTCGATTATATAGTCTGTCAGACGAACTACTGTCTCTGACAATCCGGTCAAAACTTGAGTATGCCTCGTATATTCTGTCCTTTTCCTCTTTGAGAAACAAATCATCGAGTTTCGTAAGTAAAGTGTTCATGCCAGTGTCTTTATTTAAGTCATCTACCGGTATTTCCATCGCGGTCTCTCTCGCTCTTCCAGACAGCGCCAAAGCCACTGCAAGCGCCTGCTTACTTTTCTCCAGCTCTGTGACTCTAGTCCAGATAGCGACTTCATTCTTCCAACTTTCATAAGGTTTCCCTTCATCAAATGTTGGCGGGATTCTGTAGTTACTAACCATCCTCTGCTACCAATGTTACTCAAATAAACGAAGACTAACTTTTAAGTTCAACAACTGCTTTTTATTCCTTACCCTTCACCGTCACGCACAGACAAACTCGTGCCGGGACCCACAATCCCCCACACCTCCTCAATCTTTTTATAATAAAAGTCCCCCTATATAATACATATTAATAGAACATAGTTAACAGAGTTCTCCAAATTGCCCCATAAAGAGTGTGTCTGTGTGGGTGGGTGTGTGCCCAGCCATGGATTGGCGCACAAGATGGGCATGGGGAACCCCACCGCGACCCTAGTAGAGGATAAAGCGGGAGAGAATGAATGAATGAATGTTTCTGAGGATTTCTGCAGGAGATTAATTTTAAAAGTAAAAAAAAAAACTGTCCTGCAATCAAAAAACAATTTCCTTTGATTTTAAAATCTGAGACAATAACAGTTTTCATGGTAATGTAAATGCTAGAGTAGGTTTAAAACTCTGCAGTCATCAATAAAACACCAACGATTAGAGGATGTATCCCAATACTTTTGTCCATATCGTATACATTCACCACACAATTTATTAGTAGCACCAATACAAGCACGTTTATAAACTAGACGCGATCCAATACTTCTACATTTAGAAAGTTTAACATTTGTAATGAATTATTTAGTGAGGAATCACTGAATCATAGGACAAATAAATAAATAAATTAAATTAAATTAGTTAGCCCAGCGATGGATTGGCGCCCTGTCCTGGGTGTATCTGCCCAGCGCCCGAGACGTTCTCCCCTGAATGGGTATGGGGAACCCCACCGTGACCCTAATATAGGATGAAGCGGAAGATAATGAATGAATGAATGAATGAATAAATTTGTTATAAAGCAACTCCGACAGCACGGTGGCTAAGTGTTTAGCATGTTCTCCTCTCAGCGCTAGGGATTCCCGGTTCGAATCCCCATCTGGGTGGAGTTTCCATGTTCTCCCCGTGTCTGCGTGGGTTTCTTCCGGGTTCTCCGGTTTCCTCCCACAGTCCAAAAACATGGATCAAGTCAATTGAGTTCTCCAAATTGCCCCATATAGAGTGTGTGTGTGTGAGTGAGTGTGTGCCCAGAGATAGATTGGCGCCCTGTCCTGGGTGAATCTGCCCAGCGCCCGAGACGTTCTGCCGCGGATGGGCATGGGGAACCCCACCGCGACCCTAATAGAGGACAAAGCGGGAGATAATGAATGAATAAAGCAACTCACCCAAGTAAATGCATGGCAAGTGGTTTTGCTGTGCGACCTCCTGCGCTCGAAGGTGTTTTTTTACTGTAACTGGATAATAAGTGCCTCCTTTGACAGTGGCATCATTTGCAACTATGATACACTCCACTCTGTGAGGGACAGACCAACAGGACATCCATCAGACGTAGGCTTAACTTATGACTCAATCAACTTTAAAATAAAAATAATTAATAATAATTATGGCTGAAAGCAACAACAGGTCAAATTTGTTTAAAAATGGCGACTATTAATTAGGGGTGAGCTGCAATATTCGCTGATTCGACGATTCGATTCGGAGAACCGTAGTCGACTATGAACCGCATAGTCGAATGTACCATTTTGACCACATGGGGGCGCCCATGGCTGCTGCTAAGCATTAGTTTTTACATGAAATGTCTTTGTTTTCGTTATATATATAGCCTTTTGTCAAATAAAATCATCCTAATTTCTGTTAATATTTTTTTTTAATGATGTGTGCGCTTTAACAATAGGCTACACAAGTCCAGAACGGGGATCCCATTTACGGTGCTCTAGAAAAACAAGTAAAATATTAAAAAAAAATCTTTTTTAAAAACCACGCTTATAGCGCCATCTTGTGGTGAAATTTTAACTGATTCGACATCAGTCGACTATAGGGAAAATCTGACGAATCAGATTCGACTATGAAAATCCTTAGTTGAAGACACCCCTACTATTAATACATATTTATATCTTACTGAGCAGCGTGAGAGCCTGGATTTCAGATGTTAGATGCTTTGTATCTAATGTAAGGATGTTTAAATACTTACCCAGATACTCTGCCTATGCCAGTGATGATGCCCCCAGCAGGTACATCCTCACTGCCGTACAACTCATAGGCAGCAAACTGCGAAAGTTCCAGAAATGGAGAGCTGCAAATACAAAATCGGTGTATTACAAAATACAAAACTGTATTTAATAAACTAATAAAGCTATTTTTACAAACCGCACACCTGCATTCAGATGCATTTAACAATGAAACTTATGATTTAAAAAAAAGTTTTGTGTTAAAGAAAACAAACCAGAAAAAAACCCTCAAAAATCACCATGAAGCTTGAGGAACCACATTTAGCAACAATACCTTCATTTATTCCCTCTTTGACTTTATTAGTCTCTTTTATTTTTCTTGTGGACGTATAGCCCATTATTTTGTAAAATATTCATACAGTTTACTAAGGTTTGAGGGCATTCATTTTATACACTGCTCTCTTAAGGTCTTGTCAGAGCATTTGTGTTGAGGTCTGAACTATTGTAAATAGATGCATTATAACTGACTTCAGAATGCCTCTGGTAGACAGAAGTTTATGGCTGTTTTAATAAACATTTCTGCAAATTTAACACTCTGCATTACATCGTTTTCTCGCTGTGTGTGAAGTTGTCCCATAGTGAGACATGAGATCACATTCACAAGCCTTACAGCCATGTACAAGTTGATGGTGGGTGTTTTCAGGATTACCCCGGGTCCAGCAATCGGTCAATGCGCTCTCGAGGCAGCAGCTTTCCTCGGGATGTGTGTAGTGTCCTTGCTCTTTCTCCACCACCTGTGGAAATGCGAAATAGTAATGTTATTGTCGGGTGGCACGGTGGCTTAGTGGTCAGCACGACCACCTCTCAGCACTAGGGATTCCCGGTTCGAATCCCCATCTGGGAGGAGTTTCCATGTTCTCCTCGTGTCTGCGTGGGTTTCCTCCGGGTTCTCCGGTTTCCTCCCACAGTCCAAAAACATGGATCAAGTCAATTGAGTTCTTCAGAATTGCCCCATATAGAGTGTGTGTGTGTGAGTGAGTGTGAGCCCAGCGATAGTTTGGCGCCCTGTCCTGGGTGTATCTGCCCAGCGCCCGAAACGTTCTCCCCTGGATGGGCATGGGGAACCCCCCCCCCCACGACCCTAATAGAGGATAAAGCGGGAGATAATGAATGAATGAATGAATTGTCGGGAGGCACGGTGGCTTAGTAGTTAGCACATTCGCCTCTCAGCACTAGGGATTCCCGGTTCGAATCCCCATCTGGGTGGAGTTTCCATGCTCTCCCCGTGTCTGCGTGGGTTTCCTCTGGGTTCTCCGGTTTCCTCCCACAGTCCAAAAACATGGATCAAGTCAATTGAGTTCTTCAAAATTGCCCCATATAGAGTGTGTGTGTGTGAGTGAGTGTGAGCCCAGCGATAGTTTGGCGTCCTGTCCTGGGTCTATCTGCCCAGCGCCCGAAACATTCTCCCCTGGATGGGCATGGGGAACCCCCCCCCCCTGACCCTAATATAGGATAAAGCAGAAGATAATGAATGAATGAGTAATGTTATTGTGTAAACACTCAGCTCACCACCAGCTAAGGTCAATATATGAAATGCACTTTTTAACATGAGATTTGAATCTAATCTGTGATGTTTACTTTACTCACCTAATTTAATCTTTTCTGCTCTGTCTTTCAGCTCCTTGACCAAGGCTTGCATGCGCTCATAGTTTTCCTATAGTAAAATATTTCATAATAACATTTAAAATTTAAGGATAACGTTACTATATAGATTTAGATTTAGAAATGCTACACTGAATGTGACTGTTAAATAAAAGGAATTATCATGTAAATAAAAATAAAACGTAAGTTCAGCATAAGAACACCGGCTAAATCCCAAAAACCCTTCTTCTCCCTTACTGGCCCGCTTCAGGTGCTTTGGCGTAGCGGCATTCGCACCCTATCTAGTGTCCTACAGGACTACACGTCGAGCTAAATGACATCGAGCCGCCGCCGTCCAAGGACGTTGCTGTCACTGGGGCGCTGAACAGGCGAACCCGCGGCTTCTCTTCAGGCCTACCTGATACACCGCGGACTGCGCGTCGGGGGCAGAGCCGAGCGTCGCCACTCTGTCCGCATGATAAAGCCTTGAGAGCGCGGTGCGACTGCGAGCGAAGGCCGCGGCCGGTTTGAACATCTGTAATAACATCTTCATCTAGAAAACAAGCGCAGTGTTTAAACTCAACATTATCACCTCGGGTTCAGACAGTGGCAACTAAAACCCCGCCTATCCGCCTTGCAACCAATCCAAAACCGCGAAACAAAACCCGCCCACCACAAACGTATGATTGACAGTTTTGAGGCCAATATTCTAATTTCGATGCCAGTGTTCAAATTGAATGATTTAAAACTTTATATTCATTCAGTTCCCCATGCCCATCCAGGGGAGAACGTTTCGGGCGCTGGGCAGATAGACCCAGGACAGGGCGCCAATCCATCTCTGGGCACACACTCACTCACACAAACACACTCTATATGGGGCAATTTGGAGAACTCAATTGACTTGATCCTGCCCAGCGATGGATTGGCGCCCTGTCCTGGGTCTAGGATAAAGGATAAATAGAGGATAAAGCGGAAGATAATGAATGAATGAATGAATAGACTTGATCCATGTTTTTGGACTGTGGGAGGAAACCGGAGAACCCGGAGGAAACCCACGCGGACATGGGGAGAACATGGAAACTCCACCCAGATGGGGATTCGAACCGGGAATCCCTAGCGCTGAGAGGAGAACATGCTAACCACTAAGCCACCGTGCTGCCTAAAACTGTATATTTTAATCATTCATTCATTCATTCATTCATTCATTATCTCCCGCTTTATCCTCTATTAGGGTCACGGTGGGGTTCCCCATGCCCATCCAGGGGAGAACGTCTCGGGCGCCGGGCAGATACACCCAGGACAGGGCGCCAATCTATCACTGGACACACACTCACTCACACAAACACACTCTATATGGGGCAATTTGGAGAACTCAATTGACTTGATCCATGTTTTTGACTGTGGGAGGAAACCGGAGAACCCGGAGGAAACCCACACAGACACGGGGAGAACATGGAAACTCCACCCAGATGGGGATTCGAACCGGGAATCCCTAGTGCTGAGAGGCGAACGTGCTAACCACTAAGCCACCGTGCCGCCTAAAACTGTATATTTTAATCATAATATATTTTATAACACAGTTGAAAAAAAGATATTTATTGTACAATTGTGTATGTGATTAGAAAAGAAACTACATTACCAAGAATTGCCCCATACAACTACTAAATGTTGTTTATTTCAGACTAACTGGTTAATGAATGAAGCTGCGGGGGGGGGGGGGGGGGGGGGGGGGGTAACAGCAGTTGTACAATCCACAATTGTAACTGCTGTTACAATTGTGGGTCCTTGCAGGTTCTTGAATAACGCTCTTTACTTCAGGGATGCTGTAAGACAAACCCTGTGTTCTGACCCAAACCGGCAACAAAAGCATCTGCTAAATGATCAAAAGTAAATGAGATGTGATTAGAGGCTCATTGCTCATTATATTAAATCATATCAGATTACATTTACATTTCATTCATTCTTTTAGCGGGGCGGCACGGTGGCTTAGTGGTCAGCACGTTCTCCTCTCAGCACTAAGGATTCCCGGTTCAAATCCCCATCTGGGTGGAGTTTCCATGTTCTCCCCGTGTCTGCGTGGGTTTCCTCCGGGTTCTCCGGCTTCCTCCCACAGTCCAAAAACATGGATCAAGTTAATTGAGTTCTCCAAAATGCCCCATATAGAGTGTGTCTGTGTGAGTGAGTGTGTGCCCAGTGATGGATTGGCGTCCTGTCTTGGGTCTTTCTGCCCAGCGCCCGAGACGTTCTCCCCTGGATAGGCATGGGGAACCACACCGCGAACCTAATAGAGGATAAAGCGGGTGATAATGAATGAATAATTCATTGGAATGTTGGTACAGCGCCCCCTGGTGCAATGAGGGTTAAGGGTCTTGCTCAAGAACCCACATTGGTAATTTTAGTGGAACTGGGAATTGAACCCACAACCTTCAGATTGACAACACCCCACCACTGAGATAATATTTATATTAAACACAATATTATAATGGATTCTCTGGGTAAAACAATAAGTATATATATATATATATGGATATTAATTATGTATATCAAGTGTTGAAAATTCAAGGCTTAATGGTGGCAAAGCAGTTAGCACAACCATCTCAACTGAAGTGTCCCAGTTTGAATTCCAGAGTGGGGCAGTACAGGCCCTCTCTTCGTCTGGCTGCTGTAAATCTAAAATTTATGTTCCTGTTAATATGAAAGCTATTTATGGTTGAACAACCTGTTAAAAATCTGAACTGCAATGTAATAAAAACATGTCAGGTCTGGATCTGTAATGTAACATCCCCACAATCCATTTGGAAAAGCAAAGGTGAGTAGAATTATTTTTACCAAATACGATAAATGTTGTAAAGATACTGTATTATAAGGCATTTAAAATAACACAAGCGAAATAGTGCACTTTTATTCATAAATAATAAATAACAGGATATTACAACCCAGATATATAATAAATGAAATGCACTGCAGCAAGAACTCTCTCATGGCTCCAACAACTGCATTAAAAAAAAAAAACTATAATATGCAAATAACACTGACATTTTTCAATTGATTTCCATTCAAACAGAGCAATGCTACAGAATTTCATTTAAATCTTAATGTCCTGCAGCCTCAAATATTAAAGGTAAACAATAGCACTCAATAGGAAATAAACCCTGGAAACGAGGTAGCATAGCAGCATAAAGAAAATCAGCAGAACTCTGGACTTCTCATTCTGTATCATCCACTTCAGTAAAAACATCACCAAGGAAATACTGAGACACTTGAGAAGGGTCATTATCCAGGTCCTCACTGGTTGTGGGGGATCCAGTGGGTTTCGTTTTACGAGGAGTTTGCTTCAGCTACATGTGAGAAAAAAAAGGAGACAGCAAATAAACTGAAAGTTTGCAGTAGATTTACAAGACTAACCTTTAAACATTTGATTCTGTGTCTATAAATAGTTTAAAAATTCCCTAAATCAATTAAGCACACAAAACTGCAACGTGCCTCACTAATAATAATAATAATAATAATGCAACGTTCAGTGTTGTGTACTGACAGATGTATAGACCCCTGTGTCTCTGTCGGTTTGTTTACTTTTTAATAAATCCATCAGTGTAGATGTAGCCTTTGTCCTGTCAGGATGGTTTTCTCTCACATTTAGTATAAAATGTCCTGATATTTACCCGTAAAGGAGTCAAAAGTTGGGATGTAAAAAATGAAATCCTGGCAGGAGAGGAGGTAGATGTTGGGTCTAAACAGGATCCTGCATCTGTAGTGCTTAATTCAACAACGCTTTGGCTTAAGCTCTTGGATTTTGGGAGACTGAGGAATAGTCATCACTCTAGAGCTCTCATTGCGTTCCAGTTCTGCATCCACTGATATAATAGATCCATCCTGCAGGTTCGACTCAGCAGGTTTATTAAGATTTGCCTTTTAAATGTAAAAAAAACACAAACAAATAAAATAAAAAATATCAGCCATGACCATTTATTTATTAATCTGCAAGGCATTCATTCATTATCTCCCGCTTTATCCTCTATTAGGGTCGCGGTGGGGTTCCCCATGCCCATCCAGGGGAGAACGTCTCGGGCGCTGGGCAGATACACCCAGGACAGGACGCCAATCCATCGCTGGACACACACACTCACTCACACAGACACACTCTACATGGGGCAATTTGGAGAACTCAGTTGACTTGATCCATGTTTTTGGACTGTGGGAGGAAACCGGCGAACCCGGAGGAAACCCATGCGGACTCGGGGAGAACATGGAAACTCCACCCAGATGGGGATTCAAACCGGGAATCCCTAGTGCTGAGAGGCGAACGTGCTAACCACTAAGCCACGCCCAATCTGCAAGGCACTTAGGTGTAAATAAACCTTATAACCAATAACCAATAATAATTATAATAATAATGTCACTTGGCTTGGCATATATTTGACTAATTGTTCCTAGAAAGACTGTTTTCAAGCAAAACTGTTAATCAAGTAATCTGCTTACCTCTGGAGGAGTCGTGGGTTGGGATGGTAAAGATAAAACTCTGACTGGAGAGCAGGAATGTGTGGAGGAATCTGTAGAGAACCCTTGTTCTTTAGTGCTTAATTGGACATGAGGTAGAACATCTTTTGGCATTGGTCTTTGGGATTTGGGAGGCTGAGACGAAGTCGGAATTAAATTCCTCTCTTTTTTCTCCAGACAAATATTCATCTGTGATGAGCTGAAATCGTTCTGCTGATGTTGCTCCGTATGGTTTTGTTTTTCCTCTTTCTTCTTGGCTCTCCTGCCATAATGGCGTGTTTGTCGTTTACAACTTTTTGAGGTGTTGTCTTCATCCTTTTGCTTTTTGGACAGCTGTTTCTGTAGTTTGGCTTTAGACAGAAGGACTGGAGTCAGATTTTAAACACAGCCTGCGTTAACAAAACTTGTGCATTTTTCTTTAATTACAATTTGTTTAGTTTAGTTTGTTAATAAGTGTAATGTTGAGACAGCAGATGACTGGACGACCCCCCCTCCCCAATAGGAAGAGTTACAAACAGTAGTTACAAGGATCATTTTTAAGTTTGTACCCAAATCAGCATGTCTTTGAAAATCAGAGCACTCAGAATAAACCCACTCAGGCACAGAGAGGACATGCAGACGCCACGCAGAAGGACCTTTGTTTACCATAAACAGGATTCGAACCCAGGACATTCTTGCTGTGAGGTGCTAACCGCTGCACCACTGTGCCACCAAGAAGGACAAATCTTTTACTTGCTGTAGTGGTAAATTTAATTCCACTAAAGGATTCAAATGCTTTGTTTCCTGTTCTGTTTTTTAGCGTAAACTCATGAGACGCAACTTAATGCAAAAAAAAAAAAAAAAGTTCAAACTTACACCTCCTTCTGGTTGTAGGTATATTTTCCTGCAATCCTGATGGTCCTGCAGTTATTTCCTCGGTTTCTGACTTGGTTACCTAAACAAACATTTAACATTTTTAAATTCAGTGGATTTTAAAACAGTTTCCATTGAACAAATCTTCTGTATGTACCTCACTGGATCTGCTTGTTTTCTCAGTATTTTCAGAAATCTTAGTATTCTTCAAATCAGCTGGTTCTGTTTTTAAACTTGTGTAATTAGAAGGTTAATGAACAGTTAGATACATACATTATCTAATGGGGAAAAAGCTTACAGATATCTCACCATGTCGAAGAACAATCAGCGTTTGGATTTTCACTTTCAGCAATAACCGGTGGCTTTTCTTTGTGCATTTGGGCAGATTCACTTGGTTCTTGGTTTGCTGCAGTGTAAACTGGTGTCTTCTTTGCCCAAGCGGTTATAGAGAGCTGGTGTGATTGGGAAAGGGCTTGAGAGGGGTTTAAATGTCCGTGTTTCTCATTCGAATACAGTTCTGAGGTGCTCGTCTGCTTGCCTTATGTAAAAAAAAAAAAATTTAACAAGTTACTTAAATATATATAACTTAAAGACTTAAATGTACTTTATTATCTCTTACCTGTCCTTCTGCATGGATATTTTATTAAAGTTTTTGTCTCATTTGTCGTCAGCTCTTCTAGAACTGGTGGCTCTCTTGTTACCTAAACAGTAATTATGGGGATAATTTAATATTAGGATAACAGGTTAGATTACAAAGAAAAGTGTCATGGTTGAGTGAAGGGCTAGTCATTGGATTTATTTTTTATAGGTTAATTTATTTTACGTTTATTTAGTTATATAGCACTTTTCACATTAGTACATTATCTAAAATCAGCTTTAAGAAAAAAAAAAAAAAGTATTTTATTGGTTTAAGTGGACAAAACTTTGTGAGGACAGATGTTCTGTGGGGCCTCATCCTCTTTGTGCAGCTGGGCAGCGTTAACAGTGCAGAACACAAGCACCAACAGTAAACACACAGTCTATTTTAACTTGGATGGCTGAACCATAGAATTGTATATCTGATGGGAATATAGAACCAAGCTAAGAATACTAACAGCTTACCTTTGGCATTTTTCTTTAAGTTACACTTTTAAGATTTTAACTTTAAAAAACATACACTGTGTAGAGCATTTTTAAAAGAGAGAAATCAATATTTGACATCACATGAAATTAAAAGAGTAAATAAAAGCCTGTACCTTTGGGGATGCAGGTTTTTCCTCTTTAGGGTCCTCGGTACTATAAAATAATCAAAGGTAACCTTGTACACATACAATATTAAAATAATAAAATGTAAATCATGCATTATAATGAGTGAAATGTTTCTTACCATCTGGAGAGTTGAACAGTGCACTGCTTGATACGGTGTTTTTTCTCTAATGTTTCTTTATAAAGCACCATGTTCATGTCTCCCTTTGCTTTCGGATCCGGCTCCATACTGGGAACACCCGGCTCTGCAGCAGAACAACTATCCTCACCACATTCATCAGAAGAGGAATCATCCTCGGTGCATTTCCTCTTTGTCTGTTCCTTGGCTTCAGCTACAGCAATAAGAGAGATAACTGTCTGAAAAGTTTCCACTTCTTAATTTGTGGTCCTGTCATCCAACAGCATGATCCCCATAATGGGTTGCTTATGTCATTACTGTGTGCAGTTTTACATGTTCTCTCCACGTCTGCAGGGGTTTACAGGGAGCTCCAGTTTTTCTCCACAGTCCTGAGATGAGTTTGGATGAATATACTGCATTTCTCAGACGCGCAAATGTGTTTGTTTTATCAGGACTCTTTTCCCATCTTGCCCTCAGCCAGTGGTGGGATAAGATTCAGCACCCCAACCCTAAGTCAATGACGGCACAGTGGTTAGCACCCTCGCCTCTCAGTGCTGGGGATTCATGTTTGAATCCTGATCTGGGTGGAGTTTCCATGTTCCCCTAGTGTCTGCGTGGGTTTCCTCCAGGTTCTTCAGTTTCCTCCCACAGTTCAAAAACATGGATTCAAGGGGAATTGGCTGCCATATAGTGTGTGTTCGTCATGCCCAGTGATGGACTGGCACCCTGTCCTGGATGTATCTGACCAGCACCCGACACGTTCTCCCCTGGATGGGCATGAGGAACCCCATGTCACTCATTTCACACCATAAGTGTTGAGATTAACTACAATTATGTACATTATAACATGAATATGTAGTTTTTTTACCTTGATTTCTGCTGTTTGATGAAGGACTTTGTTTCTCTTCAACACAGCATTGAGGAGTATTTACAGTTCCTAACTGTATACAACATTAAAATCACTATATGTTTTCTTTAGCATCTGGATCTTAATATTACAGAAGGATACAAAGTAACAAACCAGATTTATCCTTACCGTTGTAGCCTCAGTTTGAAGGTTATCATCTCCATTTGGACTCGACTCTATAGGTGAGCACCAGTTATATTTCTCCTCAGTCTCCTCTGACACAGCAATGAAAGCATCATGAAACATCACATGAGAAACCTTCAAACAATCGGCCTCAGCTTGCTGAAAGTCCACAGGCATCAAGTCAGTACTGAGGTACAGAAGAGAAATAAGTCACAACATTCCTATTAGTTCTTTAAAATGGTTTCACATTGATCTTATAGCTTTACTAATAAGCCATCAACACTGACCTGTTCTCACCAGAACATGACTCGGTATCTTCTGTTAATACAGAACTTTCTGGTAAAACTGTGGTAAATGTTTCACTGTATTCTCTCTTGGGTGTATCGTGTGAATCAGGCTCAAGTGAGGTCTCTTGCTTTTCACAGGGTTCTGGACTAGACGCTCGTTTTGGCGACTTTTCTTTTAGCATGTCTGGAAAGTTCACCAACACGGGCTGCAATTTGTCTTTAGAAATCAGAACATAATATAATTCTGCTGTTATTCAGAAATAAAAGTACAAATTTAGTTCCATGAGCTTTTTTATAAATGCATTATAATAAATAAATCTTTAAAAAAAACTAGTCATAAAATATCTGAATGATCGTAAACATAACAGTTTAACAGTGTATTTCAGACTTGTGATGAACTATGTATATGTCTAATACTTTGCAGGAGAAAATCTTGCTTAGTAAGCTAGAAATATAAAATACTGACTGATTTTAACCAAATTCATAATACCAGACATCACTGACCCCACCTTGTACTGTACCTGGCTCGCTTTCCTCTTTGAGTCCCTCAGTCTTAATTACTAATGGTTCAGAATTTCCCTGTAAACTTTCAACCTGTAAAGAAACAGACTAATCACCACAAGTTCACCACACCACATCACTAATCACCACAAGTTCATTATTAATGCAAAGCTTAATGTTAAAATTGCACACGACAAAACAGTACCATTTAAAAAATATATACCGTTTTAAATTGAGACATTTCTTTTATTTCAGACAGATTACAGGACGTGTCCTCATCTATTCCCCTCGTCAACGTTATTGTTTGATTAAGGCTTAAATCAACCTTTATCTTCTCTGGGACACTGAGTTTGTTCTCAGGCAACACTGTGACTGAAACCCCTTCAGACCTCTCATCAACCTCCAAAGCTTGAGCCACAGGTCCAATACTAAAATGATAAAAGATTACATTGAACATATTTTCTTTGTGCATCAATGTAAAATTAATACACTAGTAATAAAAAATAAGCTGATTTACTGAGGTTTTAAAGCTTTAAGCACAGCTCCTTCTGAACTCTCTGTGCAATCTGATTTAGAGTGTGTACTTGTGACGGAGTGATCATCCGTTTGTAGACTTGCTGACGCCCCAGCTTGAAGTGCTCCAGGTACCAGTGATGATGTGTGAGCCATGGCTTGCTTCATGGTAGCAGACTCTAATTCACCTGTCCACAGTTAAATGTGTGTGTATTAACACAAATGTAACCACATTAAAGACTATTATTCAAATTAAAATACACTTCCAACCGGTCATCTTACTTTGAGGCCTTTCCTCTTTAATGACTGGTGACACTTGTTCTGATTCAGGAATCTCAGTGTTGGTAACATCAGGAACATCTTTCTCCTGTGAACATCATTCAAGCAGAAATAAACATTTGAAGTGTATTTAACATCAATACATTTTCTAGTTTGTGTATTCTATAAAGCAGTAGTATAGAAAAGAAAAGTTTAGAAGTGATGACCTTACTGAAAATAATGCAGATTTGAGATTGTTAAGATTTGTCACCTGGGATTATTCTTAATATCTCTAATAATTAAAATTTTAATGCAGGCGGCACGGTGGCTTAGTGGTTAGCACGTTCGCCCATCTGGGTGGGGTTTCCATGTTCTCCCTGTGTCCGCGTGGGTTTTCTCCGGGTTCTCCGGTTTCCTCCAACAGTCCAAAAACATGGATCAAGTCAATTGAGTTCTCCAAATTGCCCCATATAGAGTGTGTATGTGTGAGTGAGTGTGTGCCCAGCGATGGATTGGCGCCCTGTCCTGGGTGCATCTGCCCAGCGCCCGAAACGTTCTTCCCTTGATGGGCATGGGGAACCCCCCCCCCGCGACCCTAATAGAGGATAAAGCGGAAGATAATGAATTTTAATGCAAATATGCATTACAGATCTCACCAAAGAATTTTCCGCATTTTCTTTGAAATTTCCAGTAACAGGATCTGAGACAGGCAAGTGTGTAATTCTGTGCACACACACACACACACACACAGTTCATTCTTCATCTCAACTTTCCTATGTCTGTACATTACATCCAATATATTATTATAAAAAAAAAAAAAATAAATAAATAAAAAAAAAATTCAACCTTGGAGATTCAGATGTAGATTGTACATCAGAAGACTTGTTGATGTACATTGCGGGGACCTGAGCTTCCAGCTCATTAGACGTTAAACCTGGATAAGCTTCAGAAACCGGAATCTCATACAGGGTCAAGATGAACGTGGGCTCGTCTTCACTGCAGACTGAATGAAAACCATCGTATTACAATGAAAAAAAATCCACGTAAACCTTAATTAACTTCTAATAAAACTTACCTTCAGAGAAGTTAAGGAATTCAGAAGAGACGCATGTATCCTATAAAACATAATTTATTATTTTCCTCTAAAACCTGATAATAATTCAGCTCAGAATTTTTTTGGTACCTGTATGGTCTCGGTCTGTGCAGTTCGATGTTTTATCGTCTCTGTGGGTAAAGATAAACATGAAGCTTCTGATGTCTTTAATTCTGGAGCCACAGGATTACACGGTGGATTCCTACATTAAAAAAAGTATTTGGTAAGTGTCTTCATACCTGCATTTAACATTAATTGAACACACAGCTGGGTTGCGTTATGAATTGAGTACATACATGTTAGTCACAAGCGGCTGTGTACTGGCAGTTTTTAAAACGTCTGCACTGGGGTCATTCTGCTCCACAACCACCGTAGGCGCTGCGCTCCAAACTGGCACTAAAGCAACAAAAAAAAAAGTCTATAAATTCCTTTTTTAAATAAAATATACATTTCAATTGTTTAGTTTTTTTTAGTAAATAGAATAAGAAAATTATTAAATTAAAGCCAAATATTAAGTACAAATAACTGGTGGTTTCATCATGGTGGGGCAGTCATAGGCTTGTGGTTAAGGAACCAGCCTTGTTACCTGAAGGTCCCCGGTTTGATTACCAGTCTCACCAAAAACTATGATTGAAGTGCTCCAGGCCAATTACAGGGCTACCCCACTGATCCGGGCAAGTGTGCTCATTTCACTGCACGATGGGTTAAATGTGGAGGGCAGAATCTTCTGTATGTAAAGCAAAATAGATCCCTTTGTATTTCCACATTTGCTTTTGAAATGATAAACACTATACCCCCCGTCTGTAAACTGACCACCTCATGGTTATCAGGTCAAAATTTAACTGAATTTTTTTTTTTCGCAGGTGAAGTGATCCACTCCTATACCAGATGCACCAAACATGAAGTTCTTAAAATATAGTAAAAAATGAGAAAAAAAAGAGGAAACCTGATTTTGATTGAATATTATCCTCTACACATGACGGAGAGAACTCTTTTAACGGAGCTACTTTAACGGATGTTTTCTTGCTGAAGTCTTCATTGTCATAATTCTGGTTGCCAGCAGAAACCCTGAACTGCTCACACACATCCACTGAAACCGACATGGAACAGTCGAGTTCACAGGAAAGTCACATTTAAATCACAGCAGATCGTGTACATTTTTCATGAGCCTTACCGGATTGTTCCATCTTTGGTTCTACATGCCCTCTCATGCTCCTCTTTTGGGAAACAGAAGTTCTTGATGCGAGACTTAAATTGGGTTTGGCTTTTGGGAACCTGCTTCTTCTTTTTGTCATGCTTTCATTTTTAGAAGAAGCTGAAGAAATACTGATCAGACAAAAGAACAGAATATAAAATCTACATTTTTTTTTTTTTTTACACATTATAGAAGTCATACTTGCACATATACAAACCTTATAGGAACTTTCTCCAACTTTTGGAAGTTCTCACTGATTCTTTGGGACACATTTGAATTTGATAATTGAGGGTCTTCTGTTTCTTTTATTTTGGGGGCTGCCTGGAGGAGTTTCTCTGCTCGGTCTTTGATGTCGGTGGTTGTCATGACAGTCGTCAATGATA
Source organism: Corydoras sp. C115 (assembly GCA_019802505.1). NCBI lineage: Eukaryota > Metazoa > Chordata > Actinopteri > Siluriformes > Callichthyidae > Corydoras > Corydoras sp. C115. The sequence continues at coordinate 1,522,385 of JAFMOC010000070.1, forward strand.
AATCCTTTACTTCTGGAATTACCTCCTGCGAGGTTTCCTTTGCTTCTTGTTTGATCTTCATAGACTCCTGTGATTTTGGTGTAAGCTCTGTGGTTAACTTGACAGACCCCTGAGCGACCCCTTCAGTATTGGGGTAAACCCATTCAGATTCCTGTATTACTTCGGTGACCCTTTCAGTTTCCTGTAATGCAAGTGTCCGTTTGTCCTTCTTAATTTCTTCGATAACTATTCTAGACTCCTGTAATTCATTCTTCATTTCTACGGTTACATTTCCAGATTCTTGCGATCCTGCATTTACATCCAAAGTTACCCAGTTGGAATTTGGTGAGCCCTCAGTTTTTAGGGTCAGATTCTTAAGCTCCACTGGGCTTTTCTTGTCCTCAGTTATCTCCTCAGATTCCAGGAAACTGTCCTTGAATTTTGGGGTGACCCATGTAGAATCCAGTGATCCCTGTTCACTTACTGGGATTAAAAACTCATCTGATCTCGCCGTAATTTCTGGATCAATCTTTAAAGAACTTTGTGATTCCTTGTTTCTTTCTGAAGTTGTACATACAGAATTTTGTGATCCTTCTTTGGTTTCTGGTATTTTAAGGAGATCCAGGGTTATTTTTAATGACTCCTGTAACCCCTCTGTAATTCTCATGGTTTCAGATGCAGACTCTTTTTGAATTTCTGATGTTGTCCCAACAGCAACGTTTAACTCTGTTGCACTCTTTGTTATTTCTTGCCCTATTGGTTTGGTTTTCTCAGATCCTTCCTGAAATTTCACGATTAACCTTGTAGATTGCTCTGATGCTTCCTGAATTTCTGGGATTTCCTGAACAGATTTCTCTGAGCTCTCCTCAGTTCCTGAGGCTACCTTTAAAAATTGTGATTCCTTGTCAGTATGAGGGATGAGGTATATAGACTGCTGTGATCCCGTTCTGATTTTTTGGGTTTCCAATACAATTTCCGGTGATCCTTCCTCAAAATCTGCCACTGAACCTACAGACTCATTTGCCCCTTTCTTGATTTCAGGATATGGTGCCACAGTTTCCTCTTTAACAGTTTCCCATTTACACTCTTGTGAACCTTCTCTGATTTCTTTATTTGTCCACACATTCTCCTTTGAGATCTCTCTGACTTCTGCCCAATCAAACTCCTCTGATCCCATTTTGATGGTTTGAGTTTCCTCCACAGGTTCCTGTGAACCCTCCTTCACTTTGGAATCTGCCACGGCAAACTCCTGTGATCGCTTTTCGGTTTTTACCCCTACAGGCTCCTGCGATCCCTTAAGGAGTCCTAGGGATTCATCAATATCTTGGGCCAAAACAGAGTAACACAATGTCTTTCGGATATCTTGAGTTGTAAATTCAAACTCCTGCGACCCCATTTTGATATTTGGAGTGTCATCACTAAACTCTTGTGACCCCATTTTAATTTTCGGAGTTTCATCAAAAAACTCTTGTGACCCCATTTGAATTTTCGGAGTTTCATCAAAAAACTCCTGTGATCCCATTTTAATTTTCGGAGTTTCATCAAAAAACTCTTGTGATCCCATTTTAATTTTCGGACTTTCATCAAAAAACTCCTGTGATCCCATTTCAATTTTCGGAGTTTCATCTATAAACTCCTGTGATCCTGGTTTGATATTTGGAGTTTCATCTATAAATTCCTGTGATCCCATTTTAATTTTCGGAGTTTCATCTATAAACTCCTGTGATCCCATTTTAATTTTCGGAGTTTCATCTATAAATTCCTGTGATCCCATTTTAATTTTTGGAGTTTCATCTATAAATTCCTGTGATCCCATTTTAATTTTCGGAGTTTCATCTATAAACTCCTGTGATCCCATTTTAATTTTCGGAGTTTCATCCATAAATTCTTGTGACCCCATTTTAATTTTCGGAGTTTCATCTATAACCTCCTGCGACCCTATTTTAATTTTTGGAGTTTCATCTATAAATTCTTGTGACCCCATTTTAATTTTCGGAGTTTCATCTATAACCTCCTTTGACCCCATTTTAATTTTCGGAGTTTCATCTATAAACTCCTGTGATCCTGGTTTGATATTTGGAGTTTCATCTATAAATTCTTGTGACCCCATTTTAATTTTCGGAGTTTCATCCATAAATTCTTGTGACCCCATTTTAATTTTCGGAGTTTCATCCATAAATTCTTGTGACCCCATTTTAATTTTCGGAGTGTCATCCATAAACTCTTGTGACCCCATTTTAATTTTCGGAGTTTCATCTATAACCTCCTGTGATCTCATTTTAATTTTCGGAGTTTCATCTATAACCTCCTGTGACCCCATTTTAATTTTCGGAGTTTCATCTATAACCTCCTGCGACCCTATTTTAATTTTTGGAGTTTCATCTATAAATTCTTGTGACCCCATTTTAATTTTCGGAGTTTCATCTATAACCTCCTTTGACCCCATTTTAATTTTTGGAGTTTCATCTATAAATTCTTGTGACCCCATTTTAATTTTCGGAGTTTCATCCATAAATTCTTGTGACCCCATTTTAATTTTCGGAGTTTCATCTATAACCTCCTGCGACCCTATTTTGATATTTGGAGTTCCATCTATAACCTCCTGTGACCCCATTTTAATTTTCGGAGTTTCATCAATAAACTCCTGTGATCCCGGTTTGATATTTGGAGTTTCATCAATAAACTCCTGCGACCCCATTTTAATTTTCGGAGTTTCATCTATAACCTCCTGCGACCCCATTTTAATTTTCGGAGTGTCATCCATAAACTCTTGTGACCCCATTTTAATTTTCGGAGTTTCATCTATAACCTCCTGTGATCTCATTTTAATTTTCGGAGTTTCATCTATAAACTCCTGCGACCCCATTTTATATTTTTGGAGTTTCATCAATAACCTCCTGTGACCCCGTCTTTATTTCTGAGACTGGCTTTAGCTTTTGGATTTTGGATATTCTAATACAGGTTCCTGTGACCACGCCTTCATTTTGTGGGTTTCCCATACAAACTCTGAATCTGAATGAATATTATGAGATTTGTCTGCAAACTTCTTTGGCTCTTTCTTTAATTCTGGGATGTCCTCTGCAGACTGGTGTGAAGCCTCTTTGGATTCTGGATATTTCCATACAGATTCTAGTGACCCCTCCTTTATTTCTGTGCACGTCCATACATACTCCTGTGATCCTGATTTAAATTTTTGTGTTTCCTCTACAAGTTCCTGTGACACCTCATTCATTTCTGAGGTTGCCCCTAATGATTTCTGTAATCCAGCATTGGTTTTTGTAATTTTGTCTTCAGACTCCTTTGAGCCTTTTTCTTTTTCTTCAATCATTCCAGTGAATACCTCGACAGAGAGCCCCGTATTGACTTCCCTGGCTGCACATACATCCTCTTGTGACTTTGTATTTTTTTTGATTGCCTTTACAGACTCATATGATCCACTTTTAATGTTTACAGTCCTGTAATTCATCCTTCATTTCTGGACCCATCATTAAAGACTCTTCAATTTCTTTGGAAGTTCCAACAGCCAAACAAGACGACAATTCCTTTTTATTTTCAGATGTTGAGATGAAAGACAAATCCACAGCATCCACAACAGAGACTGCAAGTGCAGATTCCTGCAAGCTGCCATCAATCCAGGGTGGCAGTATACATTCTTCAGATTTCTTTATGAGATCCAGAGCAGTATCTTGACCCATGGTAAAGACAGTTATCAGAGACTGTAGAAGGCAATGGTTCTAAGGCCACAGAAGAAACATTACCTAAATCAACCAGAGGTGCTGATGCTGCAATGTCTGTAAAGGAAGTCAAATTAATCAGTTTTATAACAAATATAGAACCAGATTTTCTCTGCCTGATATAATCTAAACCTAATTAATCTTCTGTAAGCTAAATGAGATAGTAATTTTGTTTTTTAATGTATTGAAATACAGGAACATATATGAAAATATGGGAAACATCAAAATTAACAAAAAAAAAAAAAAAGTTTACCCTCTAAGGCTTCAGAGATGGAGTTTAGGTTTGAAGTCTCAAACTGCACACACAAAACAAGTGTAAGGTTTTTAAACATTGTACACCACCATAACAAAATAAATATCTGTAATAAATGTTTCAACTTATTCCTAAATTAACATTTTAAATATTTGTACTCCTGTTTAGAAAAACACTTTAGTTATAGACCATCCTACACCCACTATTATACAGCTTTCCTAATACACGGGTCAGTTCATGAGTGAGGGTTCTATAATGGATTTAATGCAACGGACTTAAATTCTAATATTGTCTTAAGGAAAAATTAAAGCATCTATAAGAGTAACCATACAGGGGAGAACATTTCGGACACTTGGCAGATACACCCAGGACTGGGCGCCAATTCATCGTTGGGCACACACTAACTCACACACATACAATATAAGGGCAATTTAGAGCAGCCATGTTTTTAAATCCATGTTTTTAGACTGTAGAACCCAGAGAAAACATGGAAACTCCCGCAAAAACGGTATTAAAATTTTAAATGTAATTAAATGTCATTCTAAATAAATATCATGCATTTTTTTTTTTATAAAACATAGAATTCTCAAATATGAAACATATTTTACCATTGAGGAATCTATTAACTCCAGATCCTCATAGCATTTCTCTTCAGAAGAAATTCTGCAAGAATCAATTCCTGTTCCGGCTTCAAGTTCTTCCTAAAGCATCATCCTGAGAACGATCAACATCTTCCATCGTGATGGTACTGCACTGGACCGGAAATGAAAGCTCTGTATTTAATGATAAATCCAGAGGACTCAAGGATGGATCTTCAATATCTTCTCCATTCTGATTATTGAGGATCCTCTCGACTTCTTCACGGGACAACACCACCATCGATCGTCTTTGAAACATTTGACCTTTGAAAAAAAGAATTGATTTCAGTAACAAGGTACGAACATGGACGAAATACGCAGCTTTAAACATAATGACGAACTTACTCTCTATATCATTTAGGCATGAGAAATCAAGGAGGTTCTGAAAAAGAATAATGACCCAAGTGAGATGATCCAATCTTGAATTTAATGCTTTTTACTAAGTTTAATTTGTAATTTTTTTTTTACCTGCTCCAAAGTGTCATCAACCTCAGAGTCTTCAGACTCCTGATTGATCATCTGCTGAAGCAGAGATGTTGGGCTCCTCAAAAGCTCAGCTGATGTTCCAGAACCAGCAGCATCCTGATCCTCGATTTCTCTACCTTTACCTTTCTTTCCAGCATCAGACAGATTACGCTTCACTCTTTCAGCACGCTGCATTCTCACTTTCTGAGGGGATGAACTCTCGTTTTCATTACATATGTTCTGAGTGTCAGATGTCTCCCTGAAATACAATTACAACATGCATATTGGGACATGTCCAAAACAATGCAACAATAATTAATATGTTCATTTATGCAAACCATTTTCAGAGACCAAAATAAAGAAATATAATTTGATTTGATAATTTATTCAGAAGGGGTGCATTATGTGTGTAGATTACCATCAAAATCTGTAATCGTCACATGTCTATTTCAGAGTAAACTACTAAAACAGGTTTTTGTGATACACACCTCAGAGGAGTCCTTTCCAGCACAACCACAGCTTTCTCCTGAAGTCGGGCTGAGGGTCTGTTTTCCAACTGAGATGATAAATTATATAAGACTCCAGTTTCAGTGGGTTAACCAAAGAAAAGAATTCACCACCACTTATTACACTGATCTCAAATACGTACAGTACAGTCATATGGATCCTCAGTTTGAATTTCTTGTTGATTTCCATCTTCAGCAGTAACTGTTGGTTTGATGCTTTTCTTGCACTTCTTTTTGGGCAAATCACGCAAGGGTTTCTTGAGACACCTGGCAGATTTCAGTGGATCTTTCTCTCTTTTGTTATCCATTACAGTTATTATTGTGTCTGTTCTATAAAATAATAAAACAAAACATTAAAAAAAATAAGGATCATAAGAATGTTTAATAGAAAGAGAATTAGGAAAAGACTTTACTCTGCTGCCTCTGGAGGCTGGTCCTTTTCCTCTGCGGGTCTATCAGCATCAATATGATCTGTAAACATAATAAAGTGAGAACTTCTGCATCCAACCCTTTAAATTCTTTATTATATATTTGAACACTTAATAAACTGCTGTCTCATCAGACTAGTGGTTAACAGCATTTATTCTGAGCATAAGCTTTTATTAACTGAATAGAATGTTTATTTAGTTTGTTTCTTAATGCACAAATAAGTGAACTTTGTAAATACAAATTGCCAAAGATCAGCTTTTTAAAAAATTATAACTAAAATGATAATTATTTGCACACTGTCATTATCCATCCATCCATCATCTTCCGCTTGTCCGGGGTTCGGGTCGCGGGGGCAGCAACCGAAGTAGGAAGACCCAGACCTCCCTTGCCCCAGCCACCTCCACTAGCTCGACTGGGGGAACCCCGAGGCGTTCCCAGACCAGCTGAGAGATATAATCCCTCCAGCGTGTCCTGGGTCTTCCCCGGGGTCTCCTTCCAGCTGGACTTGCCTGGAACACCTCCCTAGGAAGGCGCCCAGGAGGCATCCTTACCAGATGCCCGAACCACCTCAACTGGCTCCTTTCGATGCGGAGGAGTAGCGGCTCCACTCCGAGTCTCTCCCGGATGACCGAGCTTCTCACCCTATCTCTAAGGGAGAGCCCGGCCACCCTGCGGAGAAAACCCATTTCGGCCGCTTGTATTCGATATCTTGTTCTTTTGGTCATTACCCAAAGCTCATGACCATAGGTGAGGGTCGGAACGTAGATCGACTGGTAAATCGAGAGCCTTGCCTTGTGGCTCAGCTCCTTCTTCACCACACGTCACTGTCATTACATGTAATCTTATTTTTTTTTATTCTGCCAGAATTTTCTTCATTATATCCAGTTTACTAGAATGATAGCTTTGATTTTGTTGTGCGGCTTGCAATCTGAAGGTTGGGGGTTTAAACCCAAAGACTGCCAATCTGGGCTCTTGAGCAAGGTCTCCAATACTCATTGTTCTGAGGGGCTGTATCATGAATGACCCCGTGTTCAGGCCGCAACCATCAAACGTTGGATAAAAGCATCGGCAAAATGACCAAATGTACATGTATTTATGCACATAAAAAAATAAACAACAAAACTAAGACACCCATGTCAATTCAGCTAAGGTGTTTTGGATTCCAGCCCCCGTCTTTTCAGTTTCAGTATACTAAAATCAATCAAGATCACTTTACTTTGAGACTTTGTTCCACTGCCGTCCTCTGATTTTGCCTCAGTTAGATCTTTCTTCTTGGACCGTTTACGTTTCTTGGTGGTGGACACACTATCCTGCTCGGCCACAAAGCCGCTTTCTTCGCAAATGTTAGAATCTCCAGGCTCTTGACCTGCAAATATAATTACATAGAACAAAGAAAACGGGACTCTTTCTGCAGTCCTCGGATTAAAACCAAGCGGGCATGTCGAGCACTCGTCTGAATAAGCATTTCAAAAATCTAAGCTGTTCTCCAATATCAAAAGTTAATTAGCTAGCACATGCTAAATGTCAGCAAAATGTTAGGATTAGAAAACCTTTAATTTCAGCAAATGTCAACCGAGTCAAACGTGAAGTGAAACCTTTCAGGGATTTCCTGCGCCGTTTTCTCTTGTTGGCGCCGTCGGTGGCCTCGTCCGGCTGCTGTTCCGCGCCTGCTTTAGAGCGCCGGCGTTTCTTTTTTGTGGTTAAAGCACTTGATTCAATTTCTCCCTCCTCGTCAACATTCTCGGTGCCATCTTCATCTTCTCTGAGAGATTCTAAAATAAATAAAAAAATCAGCTAAATTTCACACACTTTCTCTATTTAATGTTTAACAAACCAAACAATTTATGAGTTCAGAATCAGAAGACTTCATTAATCCCCGGGGGAAACTGCAGTTTTTACAGATGCTCCATTAGTCGTGTTTATATATACAAAATTGGAAATAAAAAGCGCAGTAAAATTAAAATAAAAGCACTTAAAATATGCAATAAAGTACAAGTAGCAGAGTAAAAGTAAGTGAAGTAAAGTGGTACGTGTACAGTATGAATATCTGTTAATTTAAAAAAATATATAAAAATTGAAAATATACTGCTCTGTGTGGCAAATGGTAGAATAATACAATATTGTACATTTGAATAATTATCATGATTACTTACTGCACATTTAAGTTGTTTTACTAAGTGAGGAGTTAATTTACAATTAAGGAGTCGAGTTACAATTAAGCTATTTATTTTATAGTGTTTAGCACGTTCACCTCTCAGCGCTAGTGATTCCCGGTTCGAATCCCCATCTGGGTGGATTTTCCATGTTCTCCCCGTGTCCGCGTGGGTTTCCTCCAGGTTCTCCAGTTTCCTCCCACAGTCCAAAAACATGGATCAAGTTAATTGAGTTCTCTAAATTGCCCCATATAGAGTGTGTTTGAGTGTGTGAGTGTGTACCCAGCGATGGATTGGCGCCCTGTCCTGGGTCTATCTGCCCAGCGCCCGAGACGTTCTCCCCTGGATGGGCATGGGGAACCCCACCGCGACCCTAATAGAGGATAAAGCGGGAGATAATGAATTTTATTCATAAGACAAACATTACACTAGGGGGCACTGTGGCGTAGTGAGCATCACACTCGCCTCTCAGCTCTGGGGATCCAAGTTCGAATCCCAGTCTGGGTGAAGTTTCCATGTTCTTCCCGTGTCCGCGTGGGCCTCCACCCAATCCTCCAGTTTCCTCCCATGGTCCAAAAACATGGATTCAAGGTAAATTGGCAACTCTGAAGTGTTTCTGTGTAAGTAAGTAAGTGTGTGTGTGTGTGTGTGTGTGTGTGCCCAGCAATAGATTGGCACCCTGTCCTGGGTGTATCTGCCTCTAGATGGGCATGAGAAACCCCCGCGACTCCAGTATAGGATTAAATGGCTGTCACCTTTTATGGTTTTCTTGCTACGTTTACGTTTCCTGCTCTTTTCTTCCTGGTCGGTGTCGTTGATGCAGTGTTTGCGTTTACGCTTCTTTTTAGCAGAGGCACTTTTAACCATTTTGTTCATATTAGTGAGATCATTTTCTTTTTCTGCATCAGCAAAGCCACTGTTCTCCAGGTCTTCATCACTAACATCAGCACTCAGCCAGTCCTCTTCAAATGCTTCAGAGGTTTTAGCTAAAAAAAAAAAAAAAAAAAAAAAAAAAAACCAGAAAACCACTAAGGACAAGAAAAAAGAAAACCCTGTTATGATTAAACTGTAACAGAAACCAACCCTACAGTACCAATCAAACGTTTGGACACGCCCCCTTCTCACTCCATTGTCTATTTCCTCCACTTACCATATAGATGGACTTTGTAGTTTTACAATTGCAGAATGTAGTCCATCTGTATTATTTGTTTTTGTTAGTCCCCTGTTCTCTATTGGGCAGGAGCATCACAGAACAGGTATCATTTGGGTGGTGGATTGTTTGTCAGTTCTGCAGTGACACTGATGCGATGAGGGGGTTTAATGCAGCAGTGCTGCTGTAGATCCATTTAAATACCTCAGTGACACTGCTGGGATAGGAATAATGCACCAACCAAATAATCCCTACTCGGTGGTACTATTGGGGTTCTGACCATAAGAACAGAGTAAAGAGGATGTAGACAGTATGTACTGTCTGTAATTTCATATATATGATTATATGAGGGCGGCACGGTGGCTTAGTGTTTAGCATGTTCTCTTCTCAGCGCTAGGGATTCCCGGTTCGAATCCCCATCTGGGTGGAGTTTCCATGTTCTCCCCGTGTCTGCGTGGGTTTCCTCCGGGTTCTCCGGTTTCCTCCCACAGTCCAAAAACGTGGATCAAGTCAATTGAATTCTCAAAAATTGCATATAAAGTGTGTGTGTGAGTGAGTGTGTGCCCAGTGATGTATTGGCGCCCTGTCCTGGGTCTGTCTGCCCAGCGCCCAAGACGTTCTCCCCTGGATGGGCATGGGGAACCCCACCGCAACCCTAATAGAGGATAAAGCGGGAGATAATGAATGAATGAATGATTATATGATATGATTCCATGTTTTCTATTAAGAGTCAAATCAGCGATCTCTAAATTACAAACACATTCTTGAACATACAAATTCTTCCAGTCAATCATTTTAACGCAGTAACATTAACGAAGTGTGAGTCTTACCTTTGGCCTTTCTTCCTTTTTTGGGTTTGGTCATCACCAGTTTGACAGATTTGCCCTTCTGTTTATCTTTAGTCAAAATCTTCTTGAGCAAATAAGAAAAGAATTCCTTGTCATAGGGTCGGCTGTCATCTAAAAACACAAAACAATCAAGTGGCATCATATTGTTCTCCTGATGGATGGTGTGTACATTAAAAAAAATCCCAATAAACTAAGTTTTAAGTTTTTAAATCACATTTGTAAGGTCTACATCACACAACCCAAATGCACTTCTCCCATCACTACCACACAGCCATATTCAATTTTTTTTTTTTTTCTAAACAGATCTATATTTCTACTTTTTTATCTTGTATATTTATTTTTTATATGTATTCTTTAGTGTTGTTTTCCTTCACCTCGTGCAATATGGAAAAGCTACTGGTTGCCCTGAATTACCCTTTGGGTGGGAGCAGGCGAACAATCAAGAAAGAAAGAAGGAAGGAACTCACTCATGGCTTTGTCGATTCTCCACCCATTTAATTTATTCTCCTTACTAAATTTGTTCTAAAAGGTAAATAAAAGTAGTTACATGTACATGTGTTATAGAATACAGTTTGCAATAAGCTAAAGAAATATAGATTATTTTATTATTCATATTGTTTAGCCATTTACACATCCATTCATTATCTCCCGCTTTATCCTCTATTAGGGTCGCGGGGGTGTTCCCCATGCCCATCCAGGGGAGAACGTCTCGGACGCTGGGCAGATAGAACCAGGACGGGGCGCCAATCTATCGCTGGGCACACACACACACTCACTCACACACACACACACACTCTATATGGGGCAATTTTTGAGAACTCAATTGACTTGTTCCATGTTTTTGGACTGTGGGAGGAAACCGGAGAACCCGGAGGAAACCTCACGCAGACACGGGGAGAACATGGAAACTCCACCCAGATGGGGATTCGAACCAGGAATCCCTAGCGCTGAGAAGGAGAACGTGCCGTTTAGCCATTTAATCAGCCACAAACATCAAAAAGTTCATTCTGACTGAGGCCCCTCGCTGCATCGCCAAAAGGATTGACATGATCTGCATTTTCAGATATCTTTTTCGTGTACTTTTATAGTTGATAGTCAATTTAAAGGGTATCATAAAATCTTTAGTCACCAAGGAGAAAATACCTTAATTGCAATCCGACTCCGGTGAGGTAAAAGCTGACCAATCATAGAGAAATCTGTCCCCACCATGCTTATAGCCAGGAAGAACATATCAGTTTCTAACATAAAAAAAAGAAATGTAGAGCTTTTAAAACAGCATACAAGTCTCTTATTTAAAATGTAAATAATGATATGAATCATAACATAAAATCTGACCAAGAGAAGAATCCAGAAATATGTTCTGTTATTACCTCTGACAGACCAGCTCTTAACAAATTTCCTCTTACTGAACGTGGAGTACGTTGTGGTAGAGCCGCGCTCAAATAGAGCCGCGGAGTTCTCCAAAATTGTGGTGTTTCCTGCCCTCTGAACTCGCACCGTCAAACTTAATTATGTAGAAAATGTGTCAGTAGGCTCGAGTTCAGTCTGCTAATAAAGAAAAAATAAATGATGGGACTTGTGTTGCCCAAGTAAAGCTACCTCTCTTCATCCAAAATGATTGAGCCATCTTCAGCTACTCTGACTTTTGGTACCACCATCTCGTCTTCCTCAGATTCTCCCGCTTCTTCATCATCCTCTTTCTCTTGTGTTTTTACAGGCATTCTAAAAAAATAAAAAACACAAAATACATCATTACTTTGAACATCAATGGAATCACATTAATATTTACAGATTTAGTACTGACAATTTATGTGATCAGAAGAATCACCATTTCTCACATAAAAACACCATTAGAGGCCATTGAGTCAATAAGAGTAAACCTCACAATGCTGATGAAGAAACCTAGTAAATTTAGATATATAGTTTTAACAGTGGGGGGCCGTACATTTCACACTCTATCTGAAGTATAAATGCAGTATAAAGTGCCGATGCATGGAAGATCGATAACTCACGCAGCTAAACATAATTTTTTAAAAATCACCAACAATAACCTTAAAAATTAAAATTGCAATATTATTTATTTGCTAAAAGACCATCAAAATCTGAGCTGCTAAACTTCAGTGATATGAATGTGATTGAATTAGATCTACTCATATTTTTTGAGACATCTGATTGAAAAGCTCTGCATTTAAATATTTAATAATTTCGGCTTTGGTTGTGATCATACTCACTTGGGCGATGGAGGAACAACCGTCTCTTCCAGATTTTCTTCTATAGATGTAAAAGATCTGCAATGTTAAATATTAAATATGATTTTTGTGATGAAGTAGAGCATATAAAAAAGACATGTATTATGTTGTCTACCTGAGAGGGCTGGTATTTGGAAAGTAATAGAGAAGATCTCTCATGGTCATTTTACTGTGGTCCAGAGATGTGTATTCTTTATGCAGGACTCCTTTCTTCTCCCTCTGGTGAATAAAGGACAAAATATAGATTACTACCCAAACCTGCTCATCTTTAAAAAAAATAAATAAAATAAAAATTCAACAACGCACTAATTAAACATGCAAGATGGCACTGACTCAGAGATTAAACAGCCTTTAATATTTTACTTCTTTTTAAAGCAAGGCAAGTTTATTTATAGAGTACCTTTCATACAGAAGCAATTCAAAGTGCTTTACTTTCATTCATTCATTATCTTCTGCTGTATCCTCTATTAGGGTCGTGGTGGGGTTCCCCATGCCCATCCAGGGGAGAACGTTTCGGGCGCTGGGCAGATACACCCAGGACAGGGCGCAAATCTATCGCTGGGCACACACTCACTCACACAAACACACTCTATATGGGGCAATTTGGAGAACTCAATTGACTTGATCCATGTTTTTGGACTGTGGGAGGAAACCGGAGAACCCGGAGGAAACCCACACGGACACGGGGAGAACATGGAAACTCCACCCAGATGGGGATTCAAACCGGAAAATCCCTAGTGCTGAGAGGAGAACATGCTAACACTAAGCCACCGTGCCGCCCCAGTGCTTTACTTAATAGTTAAAAATTAGAATTAAATAATATAATTAAAATAGTGCAATAAAAAATGAGTAAAAAACATAGAAATGAGTGCAATACAAGAAAAATACATAAAAAGAGTAAAAGAAAAGATGAACAGCAGAAAATCAACAATAAAAATAATGTAACCTGAGCTGTAAGCCTGTATAAACAGTAACGAACTCATCTCTGATCAATACTGTCTTTAAGGAGTTTAAAAAAAAAAAAAGCTCTGTGGTGTGTGGAGCCAATAAAGAAGAAGAAAAAAAAAAAATTATAATAATAATAATAAAAAAAATATTTTTTTAAATAAAAATAAATAAAAAAAAAACTCACCTTGATAGCCTTCCTGCGTTCAAGTTTCATCAGTTCTTTTAGTTTCAGAGCTCTTAGTACCCTCTCATTGTCTGAGGATTTCTCACCCTTCTTAGGTGAACCTGATTTATTAAATTCTGTGAGTGTTACAGAGTCAGCTGGGGTGTCAAACACCGAAATAGAATCAAGACCTTTATCGGCTCCTGGCTCTAGTAAACACTGCTGAGAATCTTGGCCAGGCTTCGGAGATGGCGGTGAGCTCTCCGCTGATTTCTTGCCACAGACTGAAAGCTTCTGAAGGCCAGATGTGGAGGGAACACATGGGGAACATGGTGCAGGTACAGGATGTTTTAAATGTTCTGTAGTGATGTTGAACTCTGGTATGCATTCAGACTGATTACCAAATAATACCGAACCAGAAGCTGAATCTGGAATCTCCTCACAGGGCAGAGATGCTGGTGTTGACACTACTGCCCTTTTGGATGTTCGAGGTGTAGAAGTGACTATGGGCCGAAGTTTTGGGGCAGCTGATACTCTCATCCTTCTCTGTGGAGCTGCAGCTGTAGCGGTGCACTTGCCACTAGTGGGTGCTCCATCATTTCTACATTGAATACAAAGTAAACAAAGTCTGAACAGAGAATCCTGTGGTGAGTGATTCAGCAAGCTTCTCCATGTTTTTCTCATTAACCAGCCACAGGAATGATCAACTCTGAGTCAAATGAACAATCCAGTACTTTAACACATTCTTCATCTGATACATCTTTAACATACAGTATGTATGACCACCTTGTTTGAAACTTAGTAAGATTATAATTTAACTTTGAGCTTTTAAAGTTTAATACAGCTGTCCGTAACAAGGTTAATATGAAACCGTAAGAAAATAAACCATAACATGTATGAATCAGATACATTTTACACTTTACATTACAGTTATTTCACAGATGCTTTTCGAAAAGCAACTAACAAGCATCCAAACTAATGGATGGGGTCAGAGCACAGGGTCAGCCATGATACAGTACCCTGGAGGTAATGAGTCTCAAGGGACCAAATATGGTGGCCTCTGGGACTGATCCCCCACCGAACCTTCAAATCGCTCAATACATCCATGCCCACAAGAGAACTAAAAACAGCAAAAAGGCACGATTCTGCAGGTTCTAGTTTTTCTTATTTTTTTTTTGCATTTACAGACAAAATAATCAGAATCAGATTTCTGTACCATGTTGAAATGCAACAACAAAATATATAATTATGTTTTTGGGAGTTTTAAGTCATTGATGGCTCATGAATGTTCCTAAACATGTCCAACAACTTGAAAATCCTCTTTAAAGAAATACATTTCTGCATGTTCACATCAAAAACAATCTATACAAGTGGAGAAAATATACAATGGAAAAAAAAACTTTTTTTTTGTTTGTGTACAAACTTTTGACTGGTACTGTATGTTATTACACGTATGAATGAATGCTTTTTTTAACACATTATTTAGTCATGAGCCTTTTAGCCATTTGATAAATGGTCAGTTTGACTTTCAGGTGGTTTCCAAGCAAATAAAAATGCAGTACACAAAATGACACATGAAATAATACAGTGTTACTAAAGTT